>QVIK01000237.1:33160-65858 GCA_003957845.1 Oidium heveae
AAAAAAAAAAAAAAAAAAAAAAATACGAGCAAGGCCATCAGGGACTGACCTTGTAAAGTAGTTACCCAAGCTCTAAACCTCCATCCGTCACTATGAACTATCGTACTGCAGTTCTGAATAAGCAAAAGCTGGATGTGTCCGTTGCAAAGCCGTGCGTTGTTTTTGTTCTCCATATTTTTTGGCAAGATCTTTTCATGGAAGAATATTTAACAACCTAGGATTTGGTCTTCAACCCTTGGCAAGTCTCCAAAAGAACAAAAGCATCGATATTATCTCAAATACATTTACAATACTAAATTATACTTGTCCAAGTACACACAAACTCGCGGGATTAAATAATGCTTAGGAGATTGGGATGGGGCTATAAGGATCCCAAGTAGTTTTTTATTCTAACTATACCTACTTGTTCTACATACAAGACTATCTTGAAGTAAAGATCCAAGAGATGTGCGAGGAAATTTTTCTGTTTATCTATAAACAAAGCTCTTGATACGAGGCAATGATTTTGAGTAACTAGAGAGGCCAATTTGCGATATGGCTACCATTCCTCAACAAGTCATCATCTCTGATACCACTTGACATCTTTGCATTAATTGTAATTATTCTTCACTACGCTGTCAGTATCTTCGGGCTGTGTAAGTGTAATCATAATCTTCAAATATCTGGGGGCCTGATCTCTCTTAAAAATATGAATGGTGTTTCCGTTCGTTCTCTTAATCACATATATTGATCATGAGCTCTGTTGCCGGGTACCCTACCCTTGAAGATTTTATATGTAAAGTTCATTTACTAGTAATTACAACATTTGAAGTTTGCATATTTTATGCCTAGCCTATTCACTTGGTGGTGCAAGGCTACAGCCTGCAACAGGGACATTCTGAACCTGATTGCGAGAGGTGAAACACATCTGAAGCATTCAGCTTTCCAAATATAGCCTATGATCACGTGTACCTAGATCCTGCAATTCTCCTGCCCAGATTGCAATCGGTCCTGACGGTCAAGGAATGAACCACATAATTTCTCTGTAACAATTGTTTTTGTTTATTGTTCGAGTTCTTTTTTTATGACTCAATTGCTAGTAATAAAATTACTTATTTAATATACATGATTTACATTCTTGATGCTATCGGATGACTGCAAGTTTATTTTGCTATCCTATCATTACGATTACGACGGGAACGACGAAGACGACGACGACTACGACGACAACGACAACGACAACGCACGCATGTTGGCCCTCAAAACTCCTCGAATAAAGGTTTTTTTTTAGAACTTAGACATTTTCCAGCCTATTCCCACATTTTTTTTCTCTAGTTTTCAAGTTCATATTCGTGAGAATTAGATTTCGTTATTTTCACCTCTTTGTCTATTTGGATAAGACTGTTCTTGTCCCGACTAAGTGATACAGCTTTGGGTCATAGATCAAAGTCTCGAAAACTACTTCAAAAAATGAATTTTTTTCCGTCTACCTTCTCTGCAATAGTACTGTCGATAGCTCTTTTCATTACACCAACCTTCGCAGACTTACAGCCGATTATTATCAAGGTTTGTTAACCTAATTTCCATTCAATTCAAAATCAAAAATACCAAAAATAACAAATGATTAGGGCTCTCATTTCTTCTATGAAAATGGCACCGAATTTTTTATCCGTGGCGTTGCATACCAGCAAGACATCATAAACTTAAATGCGTCAAGCACAGGCACAACATCTTTCTCAGATCCCCTGGCTGATAAGGAAGCTTGTAAACGAGACATTCCTCTACTACAAGAACTAGGTGCTAATGTTATACGTGTCTACGCAATTGATCCAACGGCAGACCATTCATTTTGTATGAATTTACTTCAAAATGCTGGTATTTATGTTATTCAAGATCTTTCAAACCCTACCTCTTCGATAAATCGGGATAAGCCAACCTGGACAACTGATTTATTTGCAAATTATGCTAGTGTTATTGATGCACTTGCAAAATACTCCAACGTAATTGGTTTTTTTGCCGGAAATGAAGTTTCAAACGAAGTTAGCAATACTCAAGCTAGTGCTTTTGTAAAAGCTGCTGTTCGAGATATGAAGTCTTACATAAAGACAAAAAAATATCGGCCGATGGGTGTCGGCTATGCAACTAATGATGATCCAGCAATCCGTATTCCTCTAGCTAATTACTTCAATTGTGGTGATCCATCCGAGTCCATTGACTTCTGGGGCTATAACATATATTCTTGGTGCGGTGACTCATCATTCACCAATTCTGGATATGACCAGAGAACCTTGGAATTCTCAAACTATTCTGTGCCTGCTTTTTTTGCAGAGTACGGTTGCAATACGATTCGGCCCCGCAAATTCTCTGAGGTTAAGGCCCTTTACAGTGACCAAATGACCAAGGTATGGTCCGGTGGTATAATGTACATGTACTTCCAAGAGGCAAATGACTATGGTACGCTAAGTGTAATGTTTTTTGAGGTTATTCACTAATTAAGTAGGTCTCGTCACGGCCTCAGGTGGCAAAGTTAGTAAGCTCCCGGATTTTGCTGCCTTCTCCAAACAGTTAGCCAATGTTGCTCCAAGTAACACACCTGCATCTGCATATTCAATTACAAACACTGTAGCTCAGGCCTGCCCTACTACTGGTACTTCTTGGGCTGCCTCTAGTAAATTACCTCCAATTGCGAATGCTGACCTATGTACATGTATGATGTCATCGCTTTCATGTATTGCAAATACTGGATTATCAAGCAACCAAACTGCGACTCTTTTTAGTTCTGTCTGTGGTCTTGATAGTAAGGCGTGCGTTGGCATTAGTGCTAACGCATCAACTGGCACTTATGGGGCTTATTCAATGTGCTTACCATATCAGCAGCTCTCTTTTGCGATGGATCAATACTACAAGCTCCAAAAAAGTACAGAGAGTGCGTGCAATTTTGGAGGAAATGCAAAAGTTCAGTCTTCATCAATGAGCGACTCCTGTAAAAAACTTCTTGGTCAAGCAGGCCCGGCTGGCACGGGAATAGTTACATCTGCACCTACCAGCACTAAAGGATCTGATGACTCTGGTGATTCTTCCAAGAAAAGTGCGGCTGGAGCTACTCTAGTTCCTAGTATGAACTCGGACCTATTTAAGATTGGAGTCTATTTGCTAGTAATGGCTATAACCGGAGCTGGAATGATTTTACTATGAACATATTATTTTGACATTGCTTAATTTGTATTTTTTTACAGCTCAGTGGTTTACCTTGACTAAAGTTATTGTATATTAATATTAGAACGGAAGTATTCAAATTGTAATTAGTGATGAGGGAATTCTATTCTTTTCAACTATCCATAGTCTGAGACTGAAGTAGAACAGTGCTTTTACAACCCCGCCTCGCCCCTTTCTAGACCTCTGTAGAAGGGGATTTTGCCAATATGCTAAGTTTTGACAAAAGGTGAATACATAAATAGGATAACGTATTTAAAAGTAGTCTCCGCTCTTTAACATGACTAGTATTCGATAATTAAACCGATTCAATTTTGAGCCCTCTTTTTCTCTTGAAATTTTACAGCGATCTAGTAAAAGATGACAATTTTTGAGACACATACACTATGTCTAGGATATTCGAAGCACCGCATGAATCAAGACAGGGATTTAAGGTGTGAAAACTTTTCAGTCTAGCCTGATTCATTCATGATCTCCTCGTGGAACTCTAAAATTCACTTGGCAGAAATTGGCCAGCAAATTCGAAGCACAAGTCTATTTTTATTTCTATTATAGACTCTAAGCCTGATTTGTAACATTAAGCGAATTTTCTATATGAGTAAAATACACAACTCATGATGACTAGAATCTAGTAGGTCCACTGTCAGCATCCATAACAGCCCGACATCTTTCTGGCATGGTTCGAATAAGACTCATAAGGTCTTCGGACGTCACACTATCTCATACCTCCTTCACAATCACACGTAGCTGATCATATGTCCTCTGCTTTCCATATTCTAAATCAGGATAGTTGAAATGAATAAATTACTTCATTCTATTCCAAACTGATTCTATTGGGTTTAGATCCGGAGAGCATGGGGGCCATTTAATAGGTGATAAATTCCTCTGATGAAATTCTTCCATTGTGTAGTCTGAGGAATGTGATGGGGCGTTATCTTGCATTATAGAAAGATATGGTCTTAAGCGGACCATACCATTAATGAGGGAGAGAATCTTCTGGCAGTAACGCTCAGAATTAATTGATCCCCATTCTTTCTCCCAAAATAATGCTGGTCCATTTTCCAATCCGGCAAAGCTGCCCCAAAACATCCAGCCAAGTCGCTTCATGAAGGCGTCCACCACGCAGGTCTCATCATACCTTTCACCAGGCTTAATTCTATGATTAGCTGTGTACACAGTAGAATAGGAAAATGATTATACCAACCTTTCGTGTAAGAAAAGTACCTGAACACTTGCCATCAGTTGCCCAAATTTCATCAGTCCAGAGAATGGACATCTTTTCTTCAATCGTCCAATCAAGGTGAGCTTCAGCCCACTATTTCCGAGCCTTTTTAGTTCTTTCAGAAAGCCGAGGCTTTGCCTCAGCTCTACAGCGTGAATATCCTCTCCTCTAGAGGGCCCTCTGTATCAGAGACTCACTTACGCCCCAATGCTTAAAGGGATCTGCAACTATTTTTAGATAAGTCATCTGGCGGCTGCTACGAGAGGAACAAATAAAGTCCTCCAACTCATCGACTTACGTCTCTGATAGTTTACCTTTGGGATCAGGTCGTTTTTGGGTTGATTATCTTGGTTCGGAACGGCGTGGCCAACTTGATAAATAGACAGATTCAGCTGCTGGGCAATTTCTCTACGCTTCATGCCTGAGTCATTTAGAGTTTTGACCTAGTATAATTTCAGTAACAATTTACTTAGATCTTCATGTGGAGTATAAAATCACCTGCAGGATTTGGTCTCCGGTTAGAGGTGAGCGACGAGTTGAAGGATTCATCTGTTTAACACCTTTTAGCGGATTTTATGATTACAGTATTGAAAGAGCTTACTTTTTGTTGAAATAATCTAAGAATTAGGTATTCTGTCAGTCAAGTAATAATTAGAAGTAATTGATTATACTCTGGTAGCGATCTCTCCATCGCCGAAGTACGGGGAAATGAAAAATTTCTGGTGCGAAACTATGCCTAGAACCTAAGGTCTGAACATATATATTCGGGGATCGATCTCACATATAGGTTGCTTCGAATATCCCAGACATAGTGTACTTTTACAAACGAAACTCGCTTTGGGGCCCCCTACTAGAGTATACCGAGGCGGCTGATATATTTGCCCCCCCCCCCCCAATGCACCCTATGTGCGCCCCCCGATGGCCTGATATCTCTGTATTTCCTAAAAGCGTAGGCGGTCTAGTAGGTAGAGAATTCGATTCCCTGTTAAGTTACACTGCTGAACTTAGCGGCCTTTTATGCAACGTCAATGTTAGCAGAATATTTTTAGCAATAATTTTAGGGATACATTAAATTCTTACCTCCTTTTCCCTATTCCCTTACGTCCCTGTAGCAAGCTAGAGTTAGTCTCCACTCAATCACCATTGGGCCCACTTTAGAGACTAAAATGAGCGAGACCAAGAGTCTGTAGGTTTAGCCAATATAATTGATCATGCTAGGCAGGGCTCATGTTTTGGCCAATGAAATAATGAGAAACCCCAAGTCCACAAGTCTTTTAAGTGACGATTAACACCGTCTTGTTAGTTCTCACAAATGTGCTGTTCGAAATATATCTGTCAATACTACCGTAACCTCTGCCTTCATTTTTACCTCCCAGGGTCGATCAACACAGCTACGGAATATTTGCAACACCTCAAAAAGTGTTTCTTTTCATTTTAGATTCAATATTGGGCAATAGATGCATCTTCTGAGGTAGCAAGCTCTCTTTGTATATTGCTTAGTTTGACTTGGCGGCATTGTCCTCGTGCTGCGAATGCGAATGCGTAATCTCCATATAAAACTCTCATTTATTACCCTGACAGTCGAATTTATCCAGCATCTTATTTAGTGCTTAATTGAGCAGAAGAACTGCTGCCATTCCCAAGCTGCGTCAGATTCTGCACAAGAAAGTTGTGACCTAGTTTCCTGATATGATTCCAAAGTTAAGATAACCTGCAGGATTGGATAACGAAGCTTAAGATATTTCGGATTGTTTTCTATGTCAGCCCTCAAAAAGTTTGAGATAAGACCACTATTTGCAAAAACTATCAATATCCGAATATGATAAACGGCCGAAAGAAGAGGAATACATTTTGAAACAGGCAATAAGGCAACTAATGCCCCCAAATCTAATAATGACGTATGATTCACTAGGTCTTTCATGAATTTATAAATACTTTATGATGATATCCTTCGTTCGAGGGTTGAGTTTAGTAGGTGTTATACATGTCTATTTTACTGCAAATAAGTACCTACTCTATTCGGAGATGCATCATCAACTATAAAGAAGAGGATTCCCAGGGGCAGTTAAAACTGTAGGCGCTTTGCAAGATATGAAGCGAAGAAAGATAGCGGCCAAGATCAAGGTCGAGTTACATTTCATTTTCCTCACATAGGACGTGGTGTAAATTCCATTTAGACGTGGTTAAGGTAATATAATCCGAAATTTTATGAAATAATGTGAAGAAGCTTGTCCAGGCTGGAATCACAGTGGAAGATTTCTGGAATGCTACTCATCTACATAATAACGTGCGTCTAGAAGTCCGTTTCCTCTACTTTCTCAATTAAGGTGGGCACTGAAACAGAAAGCTACGAAGAAGCTTTTGAGGCGGAATGGGAACAACTAATTTAATTTTATTCTGCCTGTAATTCTCCCATGATTGAGTTGATTTTATTAATAAAACTTTGGAAGAGGTAAATCGATACTGCTAGTCATTCATGGCCTCAAAAGTAATGAATGTCAACTTTTATGTTTCTTTTGTATTATATTTAGAGTAATTTATGAATCTGAAGACACTTTAAGTTGTTATTATGACCTATTAAAGAAAGTTGTGATGATGTAATGGCAATTTCATGATAATAGTACTGTATACTGAGAGCAACCAAGTCCTCGACTGAAATTAAAGTGAGAGAATTTTGAGAATCAAATAATTGTTTCTTAGAGATGGAAGCAAAGAAGTTAATGTTTCGATAACAACTTATTGATTATGAGTTGGATTTTTGAGAGTCTAACTTTCTGAATCTAAGATGCTAGATTTTGGAGCAATGCCTACTGGGGAGGGGCTGCAAGGGAGCAGGACAGGGACATAAGGAAATAAGGAAAGGGGGTAAGAATTTAATGATTCCCTAAATATATTATGAGCAAACTAGTACTAATCAAGGTCTTTAGTCAGCAGCAATCTTATTAATTTCAAAACGTTACTACAACTAATTATTTCAAGTCTTATTTACCAACACAAGGTATAATTTGGCCCACATCTGTGTTTTAAGCGCCATCAATATGAATTGATCACTATTCTGTCTTATGGTTTCAAACACCTAAAGTTTTAGCCATTTATTTATCATAGGCCAGATTTAGAGTAAATATACACCACGACGGCAGTATCCTGATTTGCAGTGGCTAAAGCAGGGTCATAGGGGGGTGGGCGCGCTTCGGGTGAATGGTGAAAGGAGGGGGAAGGAGTAAATATATCATTATTCATCTATACCGAATTGGCGCCATAACAATTGTAGGTAATATTGATACATCGTTGCCTACCGCTCGGCTTAATAGGTCTCTGTACATACACAACTAGAAATAAGAGCGGAGCACACAGAAAGTAAGTAATCCTGCCAACCTCACTTTAAGGAAATTTTTAAAAGGGCTGAATTACTCAGAAATCGTTGAGTACAAGCACGCTTTCAAGGTGGAGTATCTGATGCTAAGGAGTTAGTATGCGGGGCACCTCAGGAATCGCCAATTCTCCTCTACTCTTTCTTTTTTACATTGCAGAACCATTGAGGAGGCGTAATACTAAAGCACGATTTAGCAATGCAGATGATATCCGAATTTTAGGCTTTGGGTGCACACTCCTAGAATATGCGGCTGCCGCTCAAAGAGAGGTGAATGAGTTGACAAATTGGGCACAAGAAAATGCTGTATTTTTTGATGCTCAAAATTCAGAGGTGGTACAGTACCCTGGCCTTAGGAAGTAAGAACCTGCTGGGATTATTGTGAGTGGGAGAATGATCGAACCTGCAGAACACATTCGTTGGCTGGGTGTACATCTCGACCCTCGTCTTTCCTTCAAGCATCATGTGCCAACTTGGTGTGGGAAGGCTCTTAGTTTTGCACAGCATATGCGGCGGCTAAACCATGTGCATCGACCGAAAGAAAACGGGTATATTAAGCCGCCTACATCATTTCTTTGTGGGCTGATAGACAAGGTCCTAATTATGGTCTTGAGAGCTGCATTGTCAGTCTGGAGAACGACGCCTAATGTGGCTTTACATAGGGAAAGATGAATCCCTCCAGCTCGAATTCTCCCAGAGGGTTATCAGCTAAGGCTTGCGGCCTGTCTTAATTCTCTTGATGATAGGCACCCACTTCGAACTAGAGCGTGTATATGTCCCAATGATGGCACACTAAAGTATAAATCAAAGCCACGGCTGAGAAAGAAACCTGAGATACAGATGTCACGAATTCAACGTGCCTACAGGCAACTCCCCCAGAGTGAAGCTGCAGAGCTGCTATAAGCCCCGGCTTATATCAAAATACTTGGAACTACGGCAGATGGGATTCAAATCTATCGAAATTAGATAAGTACAATCTTTTCAGCCGACATATGTGCCTATTCCGATGAATCATCAGATGATCCTGGTCGCTCAGCGTGGAGATATATTCTTCAGCAAGGAGGGACAACTTTTCAAAAGGGAAATGGCGTACTATATGGTAGAGAGGTGTATGACGCAGAAATCTTTGGGGCAACAATTGCACTCCGAGCTGCTATACCCATGAAACAAAATGATGAAAAAATATTTATTCTTCTCGATTATCTAGCTGCAGTTTTGGCTCTACAAACAGGGAAATCGTCATCCAGTATTCGGTTGACCAAACTTTTCCATAATTTAGCGAAAAGTGCGAATGCAGAATTTAGATGGGTGCCTGGTCACTCAAATATTTACTGGCCATGGAAAATTGAGCATGCATGCTTTATTATAAACAGACAGTATAATATGCGAATGAAGAAAACCCCATTAATTGATTTCATGCAAGGATTAAACCAACCACATACTGATCAAGTGGATTGGTCTAACGTTTTACGGTTTGGTTGCAGGGCATACAAGTTATTAGAACCGAAATCTGGAAAATTTTCTGCTCGAGCTAATAAGAGGTGGTTCGTTTGTTTTCAGAAGAACACAAATAAAAACTTCATCATTTACCATCCTCACAGGACAAACTCGCAAGGTTGGAAATGGATAGAAAGTGTTACTCCTCATGCAAGCTTCAATGAAGAAATAATGTTTGGAGATGAGCTTAACCCTATTACGCAACAAAATAGTCTTAGTTTTTGGACTTATAATGAATCATTCTTTACAGGTATCAGAGCACCGCAACCCATATCTCAAATTCATAATCCGGCATCGTCTAAAGGGGAGCATATGATGTTACAATCTCAGTTAATCCAGGAAAGCTGGGACCGTAAGCGAGGCTCTGTAATTTCATTATACAAGTCATACGTGCACGATTATACACACACGTGTCGTGCTAATGAGAGCATGATAGGGAGATAAAGGATTAAATGCGGTCGGTACATTGTATAAAAATAATGTAGATACTGAATGGTTATGCACAAAAAGTGTGTTGGAAATATGTATACAACTAGAGTGTTGCACTTGTATTGTAGAAACATGCGTTCATCTTTAGATATTCATTACAGTTTAGATAGTCTAAATACATTCGCTCAATATCTCCAATCTTCTACCCAAATTCATTATTAAACCGTATTCTACGCACCAATTCCTACCCATATAGCTCATAACTATAACACCCATATGCTCTAAATTCATTTGAACCCCCCTTAAAAAGAGTAATTTTCTTCTAGATCTCTACTCGCTACGTGTTAGCGTTATATCAGGTGATCTTTAACCGGAGAAGCATTTCAGTTATTTCATACAAGAATTTAGGCAATGGTATAACATATTTACTTAGCGCCACTTTTAAATGACTGCAACTTGATACCATCATTCTTTTATGGGAGTTTCCTACTATTACTTCTGACCACGAATCATTTCGATCATTGTAATAGCATACAAAATTTTGAAGAATTTCTTAATATTATCCATGTAGTCACACTTGTGTGCTATCTATCATAAGTTTTATCTATTCCTTATTAAACCTAACGTTATCGAGTACGCAAGAAGCTTGCAATATCATGCTACTAAAACCAATGGCTTGACACTTATCGTGTTTCTATTATTTTAGTTTGTCCTCCTGATCCTTTACCTGGAACTGTATTCTTTTAGTCAAACAATGCTTAAAGGGCTTATTCAACTTCAGCACCCTCGTATGCTCTAATTGAGGCTGCAACTATAGCTGTAATACGAGCTTCTTTTATAGTAAGCTGATGATTAATGGCTGAAGTTGTAGGCTCTCTGCCTTTTTTTCTCCATCGTGAACTGTTTCCTTACCCTTCCTTCGTTCTCTTGAATTACCCTGATTGCTTATTTTTTGGCTATATAATCGACTGGTATTAGTAGAAATATCTTCATTGACTTTCTTTTGCCTCTTTTTAGGCCTATCAGCTGCAGCTGATATAATTGCTCTAGAATTTTTAATTAGAAGCTCGTCTATTATTACTGATGATTCTTGGTCAACTTTCTACCTAGATGTGGAAGAGCTTTCAGCGGGTGTTATAACAAATGTAAGGTTACTTTCCCAGTTATTATCAGTGTTGCCGATTGGTTTTCTTATAAGAGGTGTAATCGGAGCAGGAAGTTCCCAATAGGAAAGATTTCTGGTAGTTGAGCTTAGGGGCTGATTTGCATTTTTTGGTCGTCCCCATTTGTTAGTGAGAGCAAGAGGCTCAAAGAGACAATATCATGGATCTGATGACTCGGCGTTTGTCAAAGGTGTGTCAGTTCGGTTAAACCACCAATGTTGGTTGATCTCATCAATTGAAGTTCCCTCGTTGAAGGTGAGGTCTCAAATCGTGCTTCCATGGAAGACCTATACAAGGCTTGAAAAGTCTTGTGCATAGAACACTCTTGTCCTAATTATGTTCCTGGGCGATTTCTATTTGGCTTTGGATGTGGGCGAAAGTAATATAAGTAACCAAATTTATCACCCAAGAAAGTACCTTTTCCGAACCCGGTAGGGCACCCTCTGTTTGGCTGCGACTAAAGCTTCAAAATTCTTTCCCATACTTATCTTCAATCCAGAGATCAATTGCTTTAATGATATCCATGGGGTGCCCGATAAATACTTGGAGGTATCTCTTGAGCTCTGCATGAGTGTTGGTTCAACTTTGGGTAATGTGCACACAGATATGGGTATAAGTTCGTTGTATTCTATGATTCCATCTCTTCCTCTATTTACTTTTCTATCTAATAATTATAAATATGTGCGCGTTACTAGCGCGTCGAACACGTGACTACGATGCATGCCGACAATGAGCGTCTTCAATCCTTGGAGTGATTATATATTTTCAAGATCCGGCGAGCAGCAAATGTGTAATTTTCTTCATCTTCTTGACTAAGAAAGCAGAAATGCAACTGTGAAATTCTTATCTGAAGTATTTTTGACAACAACATATATTAGGGGCAAACCAACCCTTATTTTTCTATTATCAATCATAGTTCTAATTTCAAATGAATACGTTGCTTTGCTAATTGTCTTACATGTACAATCTAAAAAAAGGACATCAGGGTTTTAATGCAATAGAGCCAGAATTTTCGGATGGATGAAAAAAAGGGTCCGGAGGTGCGACTATCCGCTTATCTGATGGGCTTCCGCTTGATAATGAGATCTTTCCCCAGTTCTATTTCCATATTCATCAAAAACTAATAGTAAAGCTTCAGTGGGAAGTTGACCGTTGATTTTTTCCTGTCTCCATTGGAAACGTTCATTCCAGACATCTCGATCAAGTATCCTGACTTGTTGTTGCCGTAACACTGTAAGAATCTATCTAGCGTCCAACTTAGCGGCAGAAAGATCGCAAATCTGCTATTTCACCTCCTCACTTCGTCACCTCAAAATAGGATGTGAAAGAGCCGAATCTGATGTTTCATGGTTGTGGTTTTCTGCTGAAAAAGTAAGATGCCAGCCCCTACTAGTATGGCAAATATTTGCTCGTGAAGGACAGTCGGTTTTTCGAGAACCCGAGGCGCGATTTGTAGTCAAGGACTTAGGTCTCCCATAGCTATCATAGGCATTTATATACTGTCGCAAAGTCTTGGGAACCTTCTTAGTATAAATAGGCTGATGTCAGAAGCGGCATGTAGACAGCGGGGCAAGAAGCAAGGAGTGACAGGCTAAGGGTTGCCATCCTACATGATACACGAGATAGATGCATCACCACTTGACCAAAAGGCTAGACCAGAATCATAGAACACTATGATCTGGTGAATCTCCACATATATATTATACAAGATAAGGCAATCCTGACAGCTGAAGTTTTACAACAGTATAGCCTTCTGCAGCGGCAAAAGTGTTTATAGATTTAAATGCAGCTCTGAAGCTTTCAAAAAGTTCTTCTTTGGGATTAAGAGGCAAAGTTGTGAAATCTCTTCTAGCGAGCTATTTGAGAGTAACTTGTTGACCGCATGACCTAGGTCAGCGCAAAGTAGTTCAACTGATTTCTGTGCCGCAGATCGTTTGTTTAGGCCACAGGATCATGCAGCAGGATGCAATTCAGCCCCTTAGTCTCGTATTATTTGTGAACTTTCCTCAACTTCACTTATTCGGGCAGGCTGTTATGGAACGAATACAGAGAGGTAAATGCACGAATGTAGCATCACCAAAATATGATTTTATTTATCTATGAATAAGTAAATATAATACAACGGAATCTACGTTAAATACATATTAAGAACTTTACAGTGATCCCGTACCTCTTAATAATTCCTTATTGGGAAGGGTATGCAGTCCCCTTTTGGGACAGGATTGCTGGGTGATTTGTAGCACCTGTGCTGAGCACAGACCTAGTAACGTGGAGGTTCTTAAGCCCGTAACACAGGCTCCGGGATCAACCGGAGGAGGCCCAATAGGACTTAATGTCTTGATTGCAGAGGCCGCAACTAGGAGGTAATATGTGCTTGTAGGTACCATGTGGGTCCGAATTAATGGCGTAGAAATTGATATTCTATATCAACATGCTTTGATCGTGAGTGATATTCTGGATTATGAGAAAGCGCTATCGCTGCTTGATTATCACAAAAAATGGTGGTTTCATTTTTCTGTTTGAGTTTTAATTCTTCCAGAATATTGCGTAACCAAATTGCTTCTTTGGTTGCCTCGGTCGCCGCGTGCGTTTCTGATTCTGCTGTGCTAAGGGCCACTGTTCTTTGTTTTTTGGACATGTGTGATATAAGGCATTTGTTGAGATAGAAACAGTATCTCCCAATAGATTTACGATCAGCTATGTTTCCCGCCCAATCAGCATCAGTGTAACCAATCAAGTCCATATTATCTCAGTCTTGACCTTTGAAGACGAGTCCAAATTTTGAAGATCCTTTCAGATAACGAAGTATTCGTTTGGCTGCTTTAAAATGACTGTCATCAGGATTTGAAGAAAACTGGGCTAGTTTGTGCACCGCGAATGCTATATCAGGCCTTGTGGCAATAGCTGCATATTCTAGAGACCCGATGATCCTTTGATATTCTTGGATCTCATTTGGCGTAGCCTTGTCGATTCTTTTATTTAGTTTCAAATTTGTTTCCATCGGTGTGCTTACCGAATTGCAGTCCAGCATGTTGAAACGTTTCAGTATGATTTGAATATATTTTTCTTGGTCAACTGAAATGGTGCGAGCAGCTCGATCGCGTGTGATCTGCATTCCAAGATACATGTGGGCTGGCCCCATATCAGACATTTGAAATCTTTGGTGTAGCTTTGATTTTAAATGTTGTATTTGAGTTTTATCCTTTCCAAAGATGAGGATATCATCAACATATACGGCGACAAGAACACTTCGATTATCCTTGAAAAATACCGCGTAATCGCATTTAAGTGGAGTGAAGTTAGCTTTTTGCATGAATGCCCATAATGTTTCATACCAAGCTCTGGGTGCCTGTTTTAAACCGTAGAGTGCTTTATTAAGTTTGCACACTAGATTTACATTGTTTCGTTTCGATCTTGGATATGCAAATATTCCTTGGTATTGTTGAGTGCCGTTTAAAATTTGCTGATATAATTTGTCCCCTTCTTTAATTGTGGTAACTTCAAATCCATGAGGTTGTTCAACCTATACATCTTCATGGATGGGACTATTCAAGAACGCTATTTTCACGTCCATCTGTTCTATCTCGAGATTGTGAGCTGCAGCCAGGCTGAATAGTATTTTATAAGACATGGGCTTAACAACACAGGCGTAGGTATCGGTGTAATTGCAACCTTCTTCCTGTTGGAAGCCTCGAACAACCCATCTGGATTTAAATTTGATTATCTTGCCATTTGCGTCTGTTTTCGTTCGAAACACCCATCAACCTTGAATGACATTGGTTTCGGGCGAAGGAGTTGGTACGAGATTCCGAGTGTGATTTTCAGCTATCGATTTAATTTCATCACGCATGCTTTCGCGAATATCAAAGTTTTCTTCATTTGGTATATAATCCGGTAATGACCCATTTCTTGGTACATATGCACCAGAAATAAGTGTGTTGCCAATTATAGAAGGAAAAAATAGAGCTTTTGCTTCAGGGTTACGCATATTGTGAGTACCAAGACTGCAACAGGCCTTGATGATACTGCAATAAATGCTTGGATAGGTTTCCGCCAACTGCATGATAAACTACATAATTAGTTTGATATTTTGTTTGAACACTTGACATTATGAAGGTTGCAGTCCTATCGAGGTTTATTGTATTAGATAAATCCTCAGGTCCTCATCTGTGACGATCATATCTGCTATTGCCCGTATTTCCGTTGGTGTGAGGACTCTAGTTTCATGATTGTGGTAGTTTAAAGAGATCATGATGCACATGATACAGTAATGGTTTTTCGAAATTTAAAAAAATTGTCCACATTGTATTTGGCTAGCTTCAAGATTTCCTCTGCTGACACATTTCTCCAAGTGATACAGTTGTCGACCAAGATTTCCACAGGTCTATTAGATTTGCTTCCTATCATAGAAGTCAAAGTCATTTCTTTGATATCCCTTGGCAATGCATGGCCGTCGCTTCTCAGTATAATTATATCAACGGATGCTCCAACGCCTACCATAAAAGGGCCATTCAATATAACCAAAATATTCTTGGAGGTTGACTCGCAAATCGTGTTCACATTGACGTATGTAATGTCTTCATCCGACATTTCGATATACTTGTTGATAAATTGTTTATAAAATGAAACTTAACTGAAGAGAGCATCATTATTATAAACAGTGAGATTAGGACTCATAAACCTGATGCTGCATAACATGCTCAACATAGGCATACTCAGATATCTGAGGATTTTGAAAAATCTCAGATAACGTTTGTGTGGAAACTCAGGAATTGACAAAGTTTAGAATTTTCTCTGTCATAGAGATAACTTCGTGTGGTGTGTGGTTTCTATGCCATAGCTTGATAGCAAGCGTCCGATTATCGAGAGATGGCTTTATACTAAGCTTACTATTGCATTCAGTTTGAGTTATCTGCGCTCTATCCCGCTGTTTATTTTTTTGTTGAAGGGTTACTATCTATAAAGGGAAACTGACAGCAATAAAAACTATATAACAAATACTGAGGGAAGTTGATACCAGATTGAATGAAGCGAAAGCTACAGCTTTGCCATATGATCTTGACGAGCTATTTGATTGCCTTAGTCAAGGCCGTTCGATCTGGGGCTCCATTCTCATCAATTTCAAACTGTAGTCCGAATGCGACAGGTAAATGGTGTAGGTCTAAGGGATACTTCATATGAAATACATCTTATTGTAGCTATTAAAAAGCATAATTAGCTCTTTATGATATCATATTCGATTGATAGCGCTCTTGCCGGTCGGCCCAAATACTTGACTCATTTTTGAAATCGTCCCATTAATCAAATGATGGTAGTATTCGTTTCTTGTTGTGTCGATTGCATGTTTTGTTTTGAGGAAATCTTCAATGGCACGCATAAAGCAGCATTTTTAGCAAAATCGAGCTGTATATACCATTTTTAACTGAAAACTTATTGAATAGCTTGTAAATCTTTAACAACTAAAAATAATTCATTTGGGAGGTATATTAAGAATCTTGACCAGAAATGCGTCAATAAGGTACCCGTACGTTCACACACCCTTCGCAAGTCGCTTAGGGTGTGTGAAAGCATAAACAACCATGAGATTATCCTTAAAACTAGCATTCTACTAAACATATTTAATCCACCATACTAATTAAAGTCAATTCTCAAAATCAGCACCCTTAGTCTTCCCTACAATTCCTCCAATTAGAAAGAATTATTTGACCATCACTCCAGATGAAAAATCACGTTTGGAAATGACCGTAAGCTGGCTCAAACATCCAGAAGCTTCTAACCCTCACACTAAAAAAGCTCATACTGCTACACAGACCTGCCGTTGATAAAATTTGATAAAATAATATTCAATTATAAATAGAGATAGGCTTTTGATTTAGCTGCCTATAAGATTTCTATGATAAACTATAAAATCCGATACACACATAATTATCTTCATAGACCATTCTAATAAAATATTCTAGGGAATTGCTAAGCAGCGCACTAAGCATCTTGCAGAAGACCTCCTTCACTGCTCAAGTGAAGTAACCGAAGTTTTTGCTTGGCGTTATTTTGTAATAGGGATATCCATGGAGACTGCTATCAGCACACAAATAATGCGACGCCATTTTGAAGATCAGTGAAGTAATCATTTTGGAAATCTTCTAACGTGACTTATTGAAGTTAATGTTATCAACCACTTACTTAAAACGGTTAGAAACCCTCCCGCCCTGGATTCCGTGTTTTTGATGAATCAGGAATAGCAAAGAAGCTTAATAAACGGCAACCTTTAGACCTCTGTAAGCGCTACAATGGCTACCACTCCCCTAAAAACTGTTCAAGAGCACCTTCTTGTGGCAACTATGGCTCAACCGTGTACACTGAAGACTCATGACTGGCTTCAACCAAATGCAAAAATCGTGGAGGCCCTCACAGATCAGACAGCCACAAATGCCTTGTTCATCCTACTCGTGCCGGAAAGCCCACAAAAGAACAACTAAAAATCCTTCGACAAGGTGATCGTGAATATCAAGCGATAGTTCGAGCTAAGATGGCTGAAGAAATAGCAGCAAAAATAGAAAGTGACATGGTTATCGTAACAAACAGCCAATCCGAAACCACAGTCACCGAAAATTCCCGAGCGTCATGTGTTGAGTCATCAACAGAAGATGCTAGACGATTATGAATGGCGACCAACAAGGTCGTCGTCTCCCCCATTCTATAAAATTTATGTGAATTAATGTAGGAAGAGGGTGAACAACACAGGATATAACCCTAGCTCGTGCCTGCGAACTATTTTTCGATGTCCTTTTAATCCAAGAGCCATGGTGGTTTGATCAAACCAAGTTACATTCATTTTTTGACTGTCATATACTATTTGGTGGCAACGGGGTGCGTCCTCGGGCAGTAACTTACACTAGAAAAAATACAAATGAGATAGTAGCCAAACAATTATTTCCATCCCCTTCGCCGACTGGCGACTACTGCTGGGTTACAGTTAATAATATCACGTTTTTGAACGTGTATAAAGAGCCTCAAAATCCTTCAGCCGCTCAGCCTCTTTTATACTGGACTCCTCCGCCTTGCTAAGTAGCTGCTGGCGACATTAACTCTATATACTCGGCCTGGCAACCCGGTGTAGCACACTCCTATGGCCAGGGTGAAGAGATCGAACACTGAGCAGAGAAAAATAATCTATCCTCCCTAATCATTGGAGAACCAATACATCGAGCAGGAAATACTCTTGACTTGGTATGGACTAATATAAATGGGACAAGTGCATGGGTGGAGCGTGAAGAATATATTACTAGTGATCACTTCCCGATATGTGGTATTATTTCCTAGCAAAACACAGGCTGTAAAAAATGCCGGTCCAGTTAAAGTCCCAAGAGACAAAATTACACATTACGTAAAGGTTGTCTCACAATGGATTCCACCTTTAACTACATAAAACTCGGTGGAATATATAGAAAATGCCACAGAGAAAATTTGTAATGTTCTAAAGAATGCCATTACGTCAGTCGGTAGACGCCCTCGTCGTGGAAATGGCAAATCTGCACCTTGGTGGACCCCTGATTGCAAAGCTGTCCAACTTACCTACCGATCAATTATTAACACGCCTGAACGCTATGCTCAAGCAAAGATTTATAGGAGAGTAATATCTATTGCCAAGAGAGAATACTGGAAGAAAATAATAGATAGAATAGACTCCCCAAAAGAAATTTTCAAGCTCACACGTTGGGCAACTCCAAAACAACCATGTCTTCCTCCTCCCATTATACACGAGGAGCGGCTTATCTCAAACCAAGCTGAACGTGCTTGTATTCTTAGAGACTGCTTATAGGCAAGATACAATGCCTCTGACGACATACCACCTTCTACAACACCAGGTGATGGTTTAATTCAATGGACAGGGGAGCTCAGCGAAACAGAAGTACGACACTGTACTATAGGAAAGCGGAACACCTGTCCTGGAGTCGACGGAATTTCTGTGGAGCTAATAAGTGCCTGCTGGGATTCAATTGGAAAGTATATAACCTACCTTTTTGGGGCCTGCATTCAGTTCAGACATGTAATGGGCTGTGGCTCTAGTGAATAACCGGGCTGCCCCTGTTGCTCAGTCGGGTACTAAGCGATATCTGTAGGACGTCTTAGGGGTATCGAATAGGGTTAAAAGGGGTGTGTGAAATCAGTAGTTAAATATGTATATTTCCTTTGTAGTTCACTCTCTATAGAAGATTAATAAACAGTTTATGACATTGTCTACGTTATTAACTACGGTAGATCTTAGTCCTTTCACATATTAATCTTCTATCCTCCAAAATAAAATAAAAAATGACGCCGTTTGAGCGCAATTGATGAAATTTGGTGTACCCAGTTCTCCCACCAACTCGACAGTATCTCTATCTTTAACATTTTATAGTACCGCAGAAGAAAATCAAGAAATGTCTGTTAACCTAGAACACCCCTACTCTTCTCAATTACCAAACTTTGAGCTACATCGAGCTCATGGCCATTGGCCATCATGGAATGAGGCAAAGAACTCGTTTGATTTCTTTATGCTTAGGTTGAAAATAAAGGCTCAAGGAGAGATGAAAGCTGGAATTACGAGGAGTTAATATGGTTGAGTATGGTTGAAGCTATACCGGATGACAAACAGTTACGACTTTCCCCGTGGTTTCGACAACCCGATACAGGTAATAATTATAGTTGGAAAGAACTATACAGTTATATGCAAAAATCTTTCGAAGATAAGAAAAATGAACTAGCTGCAGGTCAAACCCTGGCAAAAATGAGACAGGGAAAGCATCAGTTCTTTCAAGATTTCTTAAAAGACTTCGAGCACCAACTTGCACTTGCGAGAGGAGAAAACTGGCCGTTAGAATCCAAGCTATCACATCTCTCAACAGCCATAAACAAGGCACTTGAAAACGCCTTAGTTTTTGTAGACTTACCCTTAAAAATTCGAAGAGTGGGTTGTGAAAATGGGAAGAATGGCATCAAAATTGGAAAATTTGGGTAATTATAGGCCACTGAACTCCAGGACATCATCCTTCCAACTTTAAACTAGCGGAAGTGGTGTTCCTTCCAAAGCCAAGACGCGACCCTTCATCAATCAAAAGTTGGAGACCAATTTCTCTTCTCTCGTGTCTTGGGAAGGGACTAGAGAGGATTATCGCCAAGAGAATGTCATACATAGCCATTATATCAAATGTTGTAGGTAAACAACAATTTGGTGCACTACCAAAAAGATCAGCAACTGATCTCGTGTCTTGTGTGGTACACGACATAGAAGAAGCCCAGACACAAGGCTGGGCATCGACATTTCTCACGCTTGATGTTTAAGGAGCACATAATGCTGTACTACATAATAGGCTAATTCTTAGGATGAAAAAACAAGGCTGGTCAGACAACATACTCCGTTGGACTTCTTCCTTTCTCAAAGATAGATGCGTCCAAGTAAGATACCCTGGGGGGACGACAACACCTCAGAAGTTGGTGTGTGTTAGACAAGACGTTGAGAAACGGAGAATGTGGTCGGAGGTTTAGTTTTTATTTTTATAATTTAAATAGATTTCGTCTACAGTGTAAGAATATATAAACAACGTCGCACGGGCTCTTAATTCCACAAGCTCGCAACTACTTATACACGATATTATCCCAATTAAGGGGCTAACAGGCATGAGCAAACTAGCTAAATATATTAAGCTAGGCCAACCCCTTAGTGCCAACAATTACATGCTAGTACCTATATGCTACGTATCATCATTACGGCCCGTCAGCCGATGCAGATCATGATAGGAACCTTGACAGTGTGCGGCATACCACAAGGCTCTCCAGTCGCACCCTTACTCTCTCTGTTGTATTTGGTCGAACCAATGAAAAGCGGAAATTCAAGAGCGCGCTTTGCATACGCGGACGATATAGGGATACTCGGCATTGGTCGGAAAATCAAAGAGTCTGCGTTGAAAGCACAACAAGAAGTAGATAGTATTCTAGAACGGGCAAGAAATAATGCTGTCTTATTCGACAAACAAAAGTCAGAGATGATCCAGTTCTAAGGACGCCACCAAGAAGATCTCGTCAGCACTCTAGTCAATGATAGAACCATCGATCCAGCAGAAAATATTTGCTGGCTCGGAGTACATCTTGACAATCGACTTAATTTCAAACATCATGTAGCGACTTGGTGCACTAAAGCCCTCAAAGTTGCTCATCATTTACGCCGATTAAACTCTGTTAAGCGTGGGGCAGCTCCTAAGGCACTGATAACTGTAGTTGAAGCATGTGTGGTGTCAGTGGCAACTTACGGTTCAGATGTTTGGTAGCCAGGAACATCAAGNTTCTGTTAAGCGTGGAGCAGCTCCTAAGGCACTGATAACTGTAGTTGAAGCATGTGTGGTGTCAGTGGCAACTTACGGTTCAGATGTTTGGTAGCCAGGAACATCAAGACCAACAAAAAAGGGAATTACTACCCCACTAACAACATATCTTTGCAATTTAATTGATAAAGTCATATGTCAAGGTTTGAGGGCAGCACTCCCATTGTGGAGAGCTACCCCTAATGTAGTACTGCATAGAGAAGGGGGAATTCCACCAGCCAGGATCCTGCTAGAAGGAATTCGACCCCGACTTACGGCTAGATTGAACTCATTAGACAATCAACATCCCCTACGAAGTCGGGCATCTGAGTGTCCTAACATAGGAACACTCAAATATAAAATATAGAAAAGATTGTCTTTGCGACCTGAGATTCAAATGTCACGCGTTCAGCGGGCGTTTCGACAACTTCCCTTGGGTGACGCCGCAGAGCAATTGAATGCGCCAAATTTCTGTGAGAAATTTGATAATAAACCACAAGGTGTGGAGGCTTGTAGGCGATGGGAAACACTTGTCGACCCAGTAGAAATCTGTGCATACTCGGATGGATCATCTGAAAGACTCGGTCGGTCCTCTTGGGGATATGTACTTAAACGAGCAGGGCTCACTTTTAAGAAGGGTAATGGAATCCTATATGGCGGTGAGATCTATGAAGCAGAGATCTATGGAGCTACCATGGCACTTCTTGCCGCAATATCTGCCAGGCAGAACGGCGAAAGAATCTATATACTACTGGACAGCCAAGCAGCAATGGGAGCGCTAAGGACGGGAAGGTATAAGAAAAAAAACAATAAAACGGAAAAATCGACCCCCTAAATTCTCTATCGATTACTAATTAAATAGAAATAAACAATGGATCCATTTCAAGATTTGGTAAAAAAAAACGCGATGGTAGGTCGTGGAAGTGGTGATGGTGGCTTAGGTGAAGATAGTGCCAACACGGTACAGAATGACATGACGGATACAAACGCAGAATTAGGATAATAAGATTTAAAAAAATTCTTAAAGGAGCAGAGCTCCCTGGTAGGACTTACCAAAAAATTATAGAGGAGGCAATCCAAATCATCGAAGAACTTCGAAAATCCCAAGTTCACCCTATCACAAGACCAAAGAACAGCCGTATAGACGAAAATCTTACAATGCCCAAAATACTACAGGAAATTCAGACATTAAAGTCGACGATCACGTTATCTCAGATCCGACCCAATTTTCAGAGCTAAACGTGGGCAAATGTTGTCAAACAGTCTGACATTGCTGGCACAACAATTAGAATCACTAACGAAGAAGAGAAGAGAATAATAGCGCAGCTTTCTGGCGAAGAAGTGGTGAAAAAAATAGGAGTCAAGGAGGTCATTGGCGCCAGACATATGACTAATGGACATGTGAAAGTATTCTTCGCTGGAGAAAAAACCCGTCAACTGATGGAAAAAAATAAAAGCTGGACTCAGAAGCTCTCACACACGGCCCAGATAGCATCACCGAATTTCCAAGATTTAGTTCATGATATGCCTCTGATATTTGACCCCGAGAATCCCGAGCAGATAAAGGAACTCCAAAACAACAATGTGTTGTATATTCAGGGCATCAACATCCGAAAAGCAGCATGGCTAAAAAAGGCTAAATGTGAAGGAAACCAAGTTGGTATATTAAATTCAATTGATTAAAAAACTATGCTAAGAAACTGTCCAGTGCTAACAGTGACAACTACTTATACCTAAACCATATTGCGCTCGACAAGTGTTTATCGTATCTTAATTTGTTATTGTACCATTGGATTAAATGATCCATCAATAATATGTATGCTATTGTTAATGTACTGACAAATGTATTGACGATAATATAATCCTTTGGATTATTAGCAATGTTAGTAATAGTTCGATGGATTTCGTTGGCATGGTGAACCCTCCGTTCCCCTGGTTCGCTTAGGCACTCGCTTAAGCATAAACATCGGTCAACCCGTGACACTAAACAACCGGGTAAAAAGACAAGCTCGTAGATCCTATGGTTTGACAGGGCCGAACAAGCTGATATAGCCATCACGAAGGGCATCATGTGGAAATTCGAGCTGAAAGCAACCGAAATTTTCCGATCAGGATTTCGATTGATGCAGTGTTTCAATTGCCAAAAATACGGCCATATCGCTAAAGTCTGCACAGCCAACCCTAAATGCGGCAATTTTGCCGGCAAACACAATACACGTATCTGTCCCGGCAAACAGAATGTCCGTTGCAGTAATTGTGCTCGAACACACAAAGCTTGGGATCAAATCTGTCCTACTAGAATAGCAGCGAAAGCTAAAGCCATTCAATATAGGACTCAAGATTCAAGAAGATACATAACCCAAGAAAACCACAACGAGCATCAAGGTAACGAATGGCAGATTGTCGCCTCAAGGAAAAGGAGAGCTGGGCTATTGGGCCGACAAATAATTGGAGCAGATGGTGAAGTTATCGAACGCCGAGGTCCGGGAAGACAACGTAAATCCACCACTTTCCCTAACATTACAGTGATGACGGCAAAGGCTTACAATACAAATAATACTCCGACTCCGCAACCGCAAGAGACACCCCGGCCTGTGACACGGGAGAACGAAAGTACAATATAATGTCAACAAGAGCAAGAATAAAGTCCGAAACCATTTCCTCTAAACTCTAAATCCATTGAAGCACCATATAGTGGCTCTACAAGAACCATGGCGTCACCCTTCGGAGCCAACCACAATCACCCACCCGGGCTACCACCTGGTCTTTCCCGATAACCACAAAAGCAGAACCTGTATATACGTAAGTAAACACCTTGGAGTCGACAGGTGGTGGAAAGAACACACACCGCATGGTGCCGGGGGAACAATACTTCAATCAGCCTATAGACTAATTTAGAAAAATTATCCATCCACAATGTATACAATCCACCTCCTCTCTCTCATAGTAGTAGAGATCTGCGGACGATTAAATTTATACCAGAGCTACTCACAGACGAAGGTCAACACATTCTTGTAGGAGACTTCAATCTTCACCACCCTCGCTGGGGAGGATAGGCGGTCTGTAGCCACCACCACATTGCAGAAGTTCTCATGAATATGCTCGCAGATACAGATATAGAACTGATCCTGCCTCAAGGAACAACCACGTGGAGTAACAGAGGTAGTCAGAGCACGTTAGACCTAGTGTTCGTTTCAAGGTCCCTGGAAGATTTGGTAATGAAATGTCAGCCATCTGAAGAGCTGGAGTCGTCATCCGATCATATCCCAATAATTACTGAATTCTTTATGGATATACCCAAACCTAACATAGAACCCCGGCCCCAATGGAAAATGTGGACTAGGATATCTTCAACCAACAGCTCAGCAAAAGGCTGGAGGGCTTGGAGGAGATAGAAGACCAACTCTCCAGACAATCAGATATCGACTTGAGGGTGGCAGTTACTACTAGAGCCATCCAGGATACAGCCAAGGAAACACTCCCATTGACAAAGACCTCCAAATATGCCGAGCCCTACTGGACCAAGGAATGCTCACGACAAGTTAATGCAGCAAGGAAAGCGAGAAGAAAATGGGCACAACAGAAGACTATTGAAAGTTGAGTAGCATATAGCAAAGCGGTTAACAAGAAAAAATCACAGATTAAGAAGGAGAAACTAATTGAATGGAGAGCCTTAGTATCAGATGCCTCGAGAGATTCGACAAAGCTGTGGAAGCTTGCGAAATGGGCTAGAAAAGATCCAGAGGAGCGGTGAAAATTGCCTCAAATCCCCGATATAAAAGATAGTGACGGAACGATACACACCGAAAATGCTGACAAGGCCGCGGCAATAGCACGTCACTTCTTCCCGCAATCGGCATCGGCAGATATCCGAGATATAAAAGATGCTACCTATCCAACAGAACTTAAGAACGTCTCTAGTATGATAACAGAGGCAGAAGTTGGAGAAGCAGTTGACAACCTACCCAATGACAAAGCCCCGGGTCCTGACGAAGTTCCAAATAGAGCTCTAAGGCAGTGCAAAAATACCCTTTGTAAGCATCTAGCGGTGCTGTTTAATGCTTGTCTCTCCATAAGTTATCATCCATGAAAATTCAAAGAGTCAATCACCATTGTCCTAAGAAAGCCTCAAAAACCAAGCTATGATATCCCAAAGGCGTACAGACCAATAGCACTACTCAATACCATAGGTAAACTTCTCGAGAAGTTAGTTGCAAACCGCATCTCTAAAGCGGCCGAAGAGTACAATCTGCTCCCTGATGAACAAATGGGAGCTAGGCCCAACAGGTCTACAGTCTCAGTAGTAGAACTTCTGACCGACCAAATCCACACCATCTGGGGCAACAACAAACGTCGGGTAGCCTATGTTCTCAGTCTTGAAATATCAGGGGCCTTTGATAATGTGTCCCACCAACGACTCCTCCATAACCTTAGAGACAAAATGATCCTGATGTGGATCATCAAATTTGTCAAGTCATTCTTAGAAGATAGAACTACCTCAGTGATCCTAGGCACCTTCAAAGGCGAACAAATCCAGGCCAGCACTGGAATCCAACAAGGATCTCCCCTCTCCCCAATTCTCTTCCCCTTCTTTGTTAGTACCCTTCTCCCGAGGTTGCAAACTCCTTCCTCCACCGCGGTTGGATTGGTAGATGATAGCAACATCTTAGCATGGTCTATATTTAACCTTGCCTCTATCCAATAGAAATTGTTTCGCTTCGCTATTTATATCACCATTTTTAGCACATATGATCATGGCCTGCCCTTGATGGCCGAAAGGAAGAGGAGATTAGTTGAGGAGAGCAAAAGATAGATCTTTCTAAGTAATGATGAACAGTCATGAAGGTATAGCTCGGGTTACCCAGTGGATCTTGAACGAAGGATGGCTCGAACAGTTTCGGCTGGTAAGAGACGTTGAATCTGCGATAGCTGATAGAGAACTGAGCCAGAAGAAGGGAGAAGGTTGACATAAGAGAGAGGCCCTAATACATGGGCAGATAGTACCAGTGCACTTCCTTTAGGTAAATGCTAAACCATAGATTAAAGAGGGCAGTTAGAGAGGGTTTTCACCAGTTAGGTTTCCCTCTCATGTAAATAATAAAGTAGATGCCACTGGCACCAAATCAGGTTAAATGAAATCAAACAAATAAATAAATTAATAAATTGAAACCGTTAGAACTTTAGGAAGCTGACAAATAAATGTTTATGATAAAATTCACGAATTAAAGATTATTAAGAGTTTAGTATTAATCAATAAGTCAACACTACAGTGTCACAGAAGCGGTTATAAACGAGTTTTAGTTGAAAATCTCTTTTGCTGGGCTATCGAGTTAACTACCAATTCAAAAGGACAAGAAGTTTCACACCCATTCTTCTAGGCCCAGTTCCTCCCCTTGATTATATACATCATTAACACAATGCTTAGTTCTATCCTACGGACTCATCTTCGGTCTCGGTAAACCGGATATACTAGATCCTTGATTATACATATCGCAATCTCTTACCATTATTAACCGAGACTGGCAATATCATACAACAGTAACTTGCAGATTTTATTAACAGAACAGGTAGATTCGTCAACATATCTAAGTTGTTATATTATGGAAAGATGTTGTTTGAGTGTTAGTTCCTTGAGCTCAAGACTTCAGCTAGACTAAGTCATTGCCAAATCCATCTTTATGAAAATGCCACATACAAATTGGACTCTTCACATTAGGAAAAATATAGCATATAGAATTTAATAACGCTCGATCTCTATATGTAACGATAAGTTTGGGCATTTTAATTCTCTGTTCATGGTGGAGATTGTGAAGATTATCCAGGGCGCAGGTATAGATCTCGGTAGTTTCGGAAGTCATTAGGCACAGAGCTACCTGTATTGTTGTTATGAAAGTAACGTCTTTGTAAGCAACAAAGTATTTACCTTGATCTGGGACTTTAGTAGAGAATAGTTTAGATATGGAAACTGGTAGGTGATGTTTATTCAAAGTCTTTATATTAACTCGGATTAGAATTATAATAATTGTTTTGTTGGACCCAGCCACACTGCAAATATTGAGTAAAAGATTTCGGTACCTATTAGTCTTGTAGGTATAATCAAAGATTGATAATTCATTGAACTTTCTATAAAGCTCCGCAGACTCTGAATGAGCTAAAAATAGTTTATGCAAATGTTTATCATCATCAACCGTGTAAGGTATAAAAAACAATTCTTTTTTCGTTGGCGAAGAAGTACCGCAGTCATGTGTGTTATAGATTTGATAGTTTCTTGTCGACACTTTATTTTAAAAATTCTGATGACACTTTTGGATTTAACAAGAGTGGGAAACTTAAGTCGTAATTTGGCCATTGACTGCGCGGTCGTAACAGTAGATCTGACATGACTACAAAAATCGTTGAAAAATTAACCATCACAATCTTGTTGATAGTAATGGGCAGTTCCAGACTCAGGCCCATGAGTATTTCTTTTTCCTTGTTCAAAAGTCTTATATTTAGTTGACTATGAGCCTTCTGGAGTTTCAGGCTCGTTAGTGACTAGTCAAATTCCCATTTGAAAATTAATCTTGTGGGAAAAGGCCTTTCCTCAGACTAATTCTAAAGAATACTGTTTTTCAATCGTAGCAACACTAAGCGTAGTCAGATATCTGTTTTGGCTAAGTCAGATGTTGATTGATTGTTATTTATTTTACGTTTACAAGGATCAATCCGGGATCGATCTAAACAAGCCCAAGCGGGCAAAAGACGCCAGCGCTAATTTCGAGTCTGGGACCCTACTGGAAATACCGGACCCACCTACCGTACTAGCAACTACCGACCAGAACTTAACCTCATTTAAAATCATGATTCTCTTCCTCTATCAAAATCTGTTTCCGATTCTGAATTCGGTGAGCTAAGCTCTTGATCATCAGTGGGACTTATAGCTGGTCGGTAGGTGGTAGGTGGGTCCGACTTTCTAGTGTCAAATTTGAATGTTCCAATGTCGTTAGGACCATCAACTATTCTCAAATTGATAATCTTACACCATTAGAATTATATGAGATCTACGTTCAATGAATGATCATTGACATATTGATCGAGGTGCAGAATGTAACTAGAGGTGGCAGGCAGTTGTTTGATCAGTCTTGTGGTATCTTGAAATAGAATTATTTTGATATCAACGAATCATTTATGGAGCGATAATCGATGCCAGGTTTTTCCGCTATGGTAATTGTCGAGATTTGTTCATTTTGATAATTGCCATTGGGTACAGTATCTCTGTGAATTGCTCCTCGTTGATTTCTGTCCGAATAATCCAACGAAGTCACAGTATTCGCGTTTTTTGCAATAGTAATGTTTTTTTCGCTGGTGTAATAATTTTGTACTCTCACCAATTCAGACATCTCTCTGACAACAATATTTCCTGGACCCTTTATCATGATAAAATCATATATTAACGTTGAAGCTATGAGACTAACATCATGGGTCACTTAACGTCTATGAATTAGTTAAGACAACGAACTAAACCTAATCATGATTTGTCCAATCAAAGACTTACAGACCTGGAAAGCCCATAAGGACTGCTAGAAACCGACGATCCTTGTAGGGAGTCTTCTCATGTTTTCTGTTACCGATTCTATAAATGAACCAGCCCCTTTCTGCTCAATGTAATTTCTTCTGGGAGACCCCATTCTCAGTCGAGGCCCCTCGGGAGACCCCGCCATCGGTAGAGTTCGATCAGGATACTGCATTATGGGTGAAGATTCGCAGTCAACATATTTCCAACCTGAGCCATCTGGTACCTGAGCAACCAACTTAACAAATTGGCCGTCAGATGAAAATATAACCAAATCTGTAGGCCCTTTGATCACCTTATATCAGTACAGCCCACTTAGACGCAAAGAGAAATGGAGAGTAGCTCACAAGTTCGTCTGAGTTTTTTAAGTTCCGAAAAATAAAACTTATCATGAGGCGGCATTACTTCCAAAGGCTTAGGTCTATATTGAATTGCCCCTAGATCCATTCTTAATTCTTTCATTTGAGTTAGGGTCTTCATGCCATCTATTATTGCCAGAGATATTTGTAACTTATTGTAAATCCTATCTTTACAAGAAACAACAGGAATTTCGTTATCGAAGAAATATTGTCTGCCGCTATTTTGTCCAGGAATCTCTAATATTGGCTGAGGTTGCTCGGGAGACCCCGTCATTGGTAAGGATAGCTTGGGAGACTGTATCATAGGTAAAGATTCGCAGTCAACATATTTCCAACCTGAGCCATCTGGTACCTGAGCAACCAACTTAACAAATTGGCCGTCAGATGAAAATATAACCAAATCTGTAGGCCCTTTGATCACCTTATATCAGTACAGCCCACTTAGACGCAAAGAGAAATGGAGAGTAGCTCACAAGTTCGTCTGAGTTTTTTAAGTTCCGAAGAATAAAACTTATCATGAGGCGGCATTACTTCCAAAGGCTTAGGTCTATATTGAATTGCCCTTAGATCTATTCTTGATTCTTTCATTTTATTAAGGATTTTTATGCCATCTGTTATTGCCAGAGATATTTGTAGCTTGTTGTAAATCCTGTCTTCACAAGATACAGTACGGAATCCGATATTGTATGGATCAAACTCGCTGCTTCTTTGCATTGCTAAGCAGACGGCCGTGTTGACCAAAATTAGTGCCGAAACAAATTTGCAGGTATGAGACAGCATGTCGTGAAGAAATAGTAGAAATTCTTCCTCGCACAATCAGTGCTACCTTTGCACTTTCACATATATAGTCGGTAATAGAATCAATGATACAAGGAGTTGGTAGACGACGATGTGACGATTCAACAGTGAAATTTTGTCTACGAGATCGATAGGAAAAGATAAAGTTCTTATATCTGTAAGTTCATTATGTTCCTTCTTTCTCCTCTTGAAGAAGCATTTTAAAAATCTCATTCTTCCAATGCTCCAGAAAGGATTTTAGAAGGATTCCAGAGAATGCTTAGAAGACTGAGAGTAAATTGTAATAACGGGGGCTAAATGTTAAATGCCAGCTTATGCATTACTGGGAGACTAATGTAATTATTTCTCTACTCTAAATGTTGGAATAGACGTTGTACATTTGATAGATAATCAGAGCGTTGATTGGCTCAAACGTTAATCACACAATGTATGGTACGTCTCACTTAGTCACGACAAATGTGGGGCCAATCGGCCAAGTTTTCGGCGGATTTTCACGTGACTTTGATACCAAGTGAAGGTGCACATGTGATGAATTCAGCGACGGAATATGGGCAAGTGATCAAGCCAAAGCACCATAGGAATTCGACTTTCCCACTACATATATCAGCCAACAATATCTCCTAAATCAAAACCAGCTATTTTAGTTGAGAAATTACTTCGAGGAACAGAGAAATTGATTAAATTAATTATTCAGAGCGACAAAGATCCTTTATGCCATCTCCCAAATAGAGATTAGTAAACACATTGATTCCAAAGCATCATACCTAGATCCTTTGATCCGGTATCTCGACATTTTTTAACAGACAAAACAATGGTAAAGGCTTTCCGAATCTCACAGTATTGACCTTTCTATCTCATAAGTCCAAGTGCCTACCGCAGAATCTCCGAACCGCCATCATTTTGGCTTCGGACAGCCATGGTCCAAGCGTCTTTTTGAAATTGCAGGGATAGCAATAGTTATATAAACTCAGCTGCTGAACTTCCCGAGTAATACGTTATCTCCATCCATCAACGTTTTACCCAATTGAGAATCAACCCATGTGACTTCTCAATTTGAACTTGAAAGTCTGAACTGAATTTCGTCACATCTTGTCGGCCAGCGATTCACATTTTCAAAAATAATTTCACCTAATTTAATAGTTCTAACATTAAATTGAAACCATCAGATACAAACAACCCATCATAAAATCTTCTAATCATAGATAACGAAATTACTAATAAGTTATATTATTTCATCATTTAAAAAATTGAAAAAATTGAAAAAATGTTTCATTCTCAAGAAAGCCTTGCTAAAGCACGACTTCATTAAAATGACTAAGTCCAAGTACCTACTATCCGTAGAAAATATGTTATATATATATTGGTAAAATAAAATAAGCTACTCTGAGCTCCAAGACTCTGACTATGATCTTTAAGATCAGACAAAAGAATATAAGTGATATGATATCTTCGAACCTCCTGTTCTCGATGATCCTCTACCTCGAGGCGTCCCCCTCCATTATATACACTCTTCACCTCATATCGTAATATACTAATCATCTATCCCAACACCCTCATGCATTCCGGTTCTTGATGCTCATTGCAGCTCTATCTTCACAAGACTGCCCTATCGCCTTGTTTTCCCTGACCATATATTTAGATCACCAATCGGGCTCTTCCTAAGTCATCTATCTCTTCATTACAGGCTTTCCCGATTTAAGCTGTGAGGCTCATTCCAACTATTTTTATCATGAAATGCTTACCACATAAACTACTGTTCCCGCTTAACTCCGGAAGCTCTCGCTAAATATAGCTAACTATTCTCAGCGATATTTGCCAAGACTAATGCATGTCATAACCTCATCCAATCAACTTACCCTTTTACTGTAGAGTAAGCACTAATTCTCACTTCGAACAACCATCTTCAATATTATTAATCAACAGCCGTCCTACCCTATGTCGGCCAACGTGCATTAGTTTTTGTTACTAGCCTAATTTGAACTACGTTCTCCACATTTAAAGAATGTTTTAGAATCTAGAGGGGTGGTTATATAAACTCAGCTGCTGAACTTCCCTAGTAATACGTTATCTCCATCCATCAGCGCTTTACCCAATTGGGAATCGACCCATGTGACTTCCCAATTCGAACTTGAAAACCTGGGCTGAATCTCGTCCTGACCTCTCGCAGTTCAGCGCCTTAGATTTCAAGAACAATAACACAAAATTTAACAATCCTAACATTAAATTGAAACCATCCAATACAAACCAACCAGATATTTTTCCAATGATTGCTACTTCCTTATTCTCAATATCGTATCGATTTTTATGTTATCAACATGCTAAAATTTTAGAGTACTTTATTTTTAAATGTGAGTCTTAGTTAAATTTATTTTTCTCAACTGTCATATTAAACTAACCGAATCTCTCAACTAAAAAACATGACTGACTTTTAATAGTTCTTACCATAAATGAATTGACTTATCCTGAATAGGCATTCAAACAATCAATAGGAAATCTTCTGCAAGTTGACAGCTAATTCTAATAACAATATTTTACATAAATTTAAATAGAAATTTGAAAAGGTTTAATGCAATTCTTATCACTAAGCGTAGTTAAGAAGCATAAGATAACTCTGTTAAATTACAANATTCTAATAACAATATTTTACATAAATTTAAATAGAAATTTGAAAAGGTTTAATGCAATTCTTATCACTAAGCGTAGTTAAGAAGCATAAGATAACTCTGTTAAATTACAAGTTACGAGGTTTAGGATCTATACATATCTATTGGAGTATTAC
>QVIK01000238.1:1430-16641 GCA_003957845.1 Oidium heveae
TTTTTTTTTTTTTTTTTCATTTTTTGTTCCTCAGGGCTTGTGGTAAGTCTGAAAGTATTTTTGTAGCGAATGCAAGTCTGCAAGATTTATCCCACCAAGAGTTACCTTTATTGTGGCCTAGAGAGCGCATTGCAGCACCAGCGTAAGCTTTGTGAATAGCCTTTGTAATATTCGCTGCAAAGTTGTCTAAATCAGTAGTGGCTAGAGAGGTATGGAGATAAGGTATGGAATCGGTCGAGGAAGCGAGTAAACGTTGGAAAAGGTTAGGGTCTAAGGTGTTAGGTCTGAGTCTCTGTGCTGAACTATTGAACCTTTTGGAGATAATAATGGTCTAAAGTTGAGTCTAAATGTGGGGCCAGGCTACACACAGAATTAATGAAAAATGGACCACGCCCAACAGCTAGATCGAGGACGTTGCCCCTGTTATGAGTGGGTTTGTCAATCGGAGATAATTGGTTTAAATTATTCACGTTAGTCCGGGTAATAAATGAATCTGCGCCTTGCAATGGGCTTCAAGGCCGAGATGACTGCCACATAACATTAAGGTTAAAGTCTCCTTGAAGCAGCGTGTTTTCTTCTTTAAAGGTATCTAGCGAGTAAATTATAGATTAGTTCCAGTGTGTCTGTGTCATTGTGAAGAGGGCAAAAGCTAATAATGGTTAAAGGTTTTAATTTAGTCAAAGCTAAGTTAGATAATTAATAGTTGATTGGAGTTTTACTTATAATTCTCTTGTAAAGCTATAAAGAGATTTATATTTTGTGATAAAAGACAATGAACCTTTTATACATGAAGGTCGCACTCAGAATCATTATAACATAAAACCTCAGGGATATTTCATACATGCATCTATCTCAATGATATCTTGTATTGATATTATTAATCTCTTTATAGATCACGTTATAATTCACCTTCGTAGTCTTTTGATGCGAGACTCTGTATCTCCAATCTCTATGGTGCATTTCGATCTGGAGCAGTTTCCTGTCAAAAGCCGATATCTCAGATACATCACTGCAGCCCGCAAAGGAGCATGATCATAATTGTTTTTTACTGCCTCCTAAGTTGCCTCTAGCTCAAAACAAGAACTTCTATCATTACATTGATGTATGTCTTTATACGAGTTTATTTAGCGTGAGCTTCGTTTGTTCGAGATACTTCAGACCAATTGGAGGAGAGTTTTGTCTGAACATTCTCACCTTTAATTGAGTAACTAAATTCACTTTCTTGCTCAATGAATTTGGGTTTTAAAGCCAAAATCTCTTCATTCTTATAGTCATTATGGCCTGGAGGGTTACAAATGTTAAGAGTATTCAATTTTAGACCGTCGGGTAGGGTGATACATCAATGAAGTAGATCCCCAGTGACTGTAATGTATATTTGTTCGGGGTGTAAGCCTTAATACTCAATATTTGAAAACTCAAGTGATTACGCGGGGCCATGATATTGACCAATCATCAACGGGAGAGAAGTTTCATAGCTAGGATAGTGTTTTGTTGTCCGTCTGGTGTGGTCGTGATATATGTAGGGCCCCTGGATTAGAATGATGTCTCCGGAGGAGAAATCATTGGTTAAGTGTGATTTCTTGATTTTGGGCCCCACGTCCAACATTGAGAGAGAGTATTGTTATTTGAGTGTTTTTATTTCAATGATGAGTTGTACTAATCATACGGAACTTTGTAAATTTTTGTTCTGATCCTTCTCGGTGTTGAAAACTTCGAAAGGATTCGATGTTTGATTTAGGTTCGATGAAGTAATATTGTCTATTGAGTTCCTGATAGGTGGTTCTTGAAGTGCAAGCGATCTTTCGATTCTCTCAGAGCTATCTATGATTGATGTTTTGCGGGAGCCCACTTCTGTTTGTTGATGGAGACGTGTTTCGGCGCCACTTAGTTGGATTGCCACAATCTGAGATTTCGTCTTATGTTTACTAGAGGGGTGATGCCGGAGTTCGCATTTAGTAAAATCTGCTGGGTGTGGCCCGTGGTAGTACATACATTTTGAAGGATAGATGTGGTCAACGGAGCCAGCGCAATGGTTTTGTGATCTTGCTAAGTGTGTTGAGAGGAGCCACAGAGCCGGCATCGGGGGGGAAGAACAGACACGGCTATTGTGCTATAGCCAGCAACGTGTGCACTGGATAACAGAGTTTTGAGGACGGACGATGCCCCTGAATGTGCGGATGCCGAAGAGATAGAGTGGGCGGGGGAGGATATTGTGATCTTCTTTGAAGCGGACAATCCAGGACATGATTGGTGCATCAGGTTGAGCGTCGTTGTCACGCGATGGTGTCACTAGTATGGGGAGGAAACACCGACTGCTGCTGTAATTGCGTCCGACATTTCTAAGGTTGTGACAGGCTCTAGTAATAGGTTTAGGTTGTCGTTCGTCGTACGGAATTTTCGGGGCACGTTTTGAGATGCGGTATGATTTCCATGAGGATGCCTTTTCAATATGTCTGCCATTTAGTGTATTTACACTCGGGCTCAGACGCATCCTACCTTGAGAATGTTCTTCTTTATTCTTAAATACAGATCAAATTGGAAAAGTAATGTCAATTATACTTTTTTTTAACAGGTAAATAGTAAATAACCAAGCAAGATAGTTGGAATGGGCCACGGAACAGTATTCAAGTACTTCATTCACAGTTATATAAGGCCTTTTATGTAGAGCTGGGACAGCAAGAAACATATATGATACTGGTGAGAGATACGAGAATGAATGTACCTTCCTAGCTTCAAGAGAAATATATATGCAAGTATTGATGTAGACATCGAAAAATCTTGAAAACTTTCGTTTCAATCTATGACATGAGCAAGACCCAGATCTGCTAGAAAACATAAGAAGAGCTTTATATTATACTACCGTGTGATTGCTATCTTATGTTTCCAAAAAGAATAAGGTAGGTTGATAGGTGTTCCAGAGCCCAATTCTTCGTATTTAATGTAGATTTATTAAATGCAACTTACACTCCTTATTGACCTAATCTTATCTCTAGAGAGCTTTCCTCTCATTGTGTTCTGGATAATACATACAAATCACGCTTGACATTGTTGTTCAAAGTAAGATAGATACATTCAAGACCATTACTCTCTCACGGGTTACGATCCAAGGAGTGTATGAAATGATGAACTTCGGCGGATCATACAGGAGGCCTGGGATGCAGTACCTGATAAATTTATTTCTGATTTGTATGGATCTTGGCGAGATCGTTGCAAGGCCGTAATTGATGGCAGAGGAGGCCCGACCAAGTACTAGCCTGTACCTCTGCTTGTCGTTCTTTTTTTAATGTATATAGTCATAATTTCTGAGCTTCATTCTTTCAATATTTTTATATTATTTCGTTACTTTCTGGCGTTTTTAATTTTAATTGTTCAGCTTTCATTTGTTTTTCATGTAATTATTATAATTTTTTCTATTTTCTGTTTTCTATTCATCATTTGTTTCCATTTATTATTTCATTGTTGTTTTGTTTGTATAGCAACATGCTCCGGTGTATATGAGAATCCCTTTTTCTTGGATATTCCTCGCCTAATTACTTATCATTTTTGACCGGTTGCTAGTTCTATATGCGTTACGTGGCTACGAAGCTTTAAATTGGAAAGGCTGTTTATGTGTGTTTTTCGAACATGGCTCTCTAATTCACCGAATGAAATAAGAGTATAGTTTTCTATAAGATATTGAAACTTGCAAAATTTAATAAGAGAAATTTAAGTACACAAAGACGAATCTTTCATCTAATAATAAAATAAATAATTTATATGAAGCTTTATCACTTGATAATAGATTAAGAGAATGTAATACTCCAATAGATATGTATAGATCCTAAACCTCGTAACTTGTGATTTAACAGAATTCTCTTATGCTTCTTAACTACGCTTAGTGATATGGACTGCGCCAACTTTGAATCCAAATTAAGAATCTCATCTTAATATTTAAGCTGACGGTGTTCCATCGGAGCTAAATAATATTGATCTAACACAGACTCCATCCTTCAAAGTGTTTTCGAGCCAGTATATCTACAATATTGTGGTTACTATTCACGGAAGAATATTATTTCTGATTCGAAAGTGATATGCATTTAATGAAAAACTGCAATAGATGAACATTGTATTGGTCAAAGAGGTAGTTGTCGCGTTTTTTTCCATGTATCTGAAGCTATTAGAAGTGACAGAATTCATGGACTTTTTTTTTTTTTTCCACCAAGTAAACATTTTGCTCTGAAATCAAACGTCGAAGATGTTGGACGTCACCTTGCATTGGATACGACTTTTAGCCTTGTCAAACTTCTTGTCTTGATCCAAAATGTCTGCATTAGTTGTTGGATATTTGAAAGTTGAAAATTCTTCTTGCGTCAAAATAGCGTTTTTGACTAGTTGATCCTATGTACAATCCATGTCTGGCAAGACTTCCGGATGTGAAAAAAGAAAGTTATGAAAAAATCGTACATAAGCATGGTAGTTTTAGCGCAGAAATATCCCAGCAAAGGTCTGTATGATCCCAGCTAGCGCATATTTAAATCCTTGTTTTCAGGCCAAACTGCATGCATATGTATATGCGAGTTACATTTTCCCAGGTTCGAGATAGTAATAGCTTAACTTTTATACCCTGTCACGCTAAAATAGCCCTTGCCAGTCTATTACTAGCGCCAACCCCTGTAGCTATACAGGGATTACAATTCATTTCTCTTTTATCGCACGAAATCAAAAGCTTGGCAAAATCAAAATCATTTTGCAAAAAAAAAATTAAAAAAAAACTTAAAGACTTCTGTGCGATACCTCCTGTTCAACAGGAGCCCCAGGAGCCACGAAAAGACAGAAGTTGGGTCACAGTCCTCAAGGGAGGCAACTTTAAACATAGATCGCAGCCAAAACTGAGGACTGCAATAAGTAGCGGCCAATCAAAACAGTCAGGCACAATACAGAATCAAAAACAAAAAGCCAGCTCACTGAATAATGGTGTCGCAAAGTCAATACCTAAAGACGATAGTCTTTTTGATCGTATTTTCCTACGAATCCCACGCAATCATGAATGGCGTAGCTTCATCACTGCTGGAATTCAGGAGGCTGTTCATTCGTAAACTGGGCTGTTCACCTACCACTATCGACAGAATAACACCAGTTGCATCAGGATATGCCATAATTATAAAAGATGAAATAAGGTGCCAGCTTCTCTTATATTTATCTAACCGCCTTCCCGAGGAGATTGTATTGGAAGCGGCCCGCAATTGGGTCAGCTATTTGCTTCCCAACATCCCTACTCATATTGTAACAATAGAGTGAAGTGATCGCCAAAATCTGTTCAATATAGGGGCAAATGTAAAGTTGGGGCACCATATCGCACGTGGATGGTTTTCTTCGATAAAGATTTAGCTCCTAATCCTGGATTCAGACTCTTTGATGACTCCGTTCGAGCTACTCTTCTGAAACCTCGACAGAAGAAATTAAACTGCAAGCGATGTCTAGGGTTTCATTCTATCGGTTCTTGCTTTCGTGCTCCAGCTTGTGGTAGAAGTGGGTCAATCATGCATCCTGAAGATGAATGTAGAGCACTCACAAAGTGCCGAAACTGTGGTGGAACACATCGATCAGACAGTTGGAAGTGCTTGGCTCGTCCTTCAAAAGCAGGTACATCAACGAAGGAACAACTTTAGGTGATCAGAGTTGCAGAATAACGAGAATTTGATGCAGTGAATAGAGTAAGAACCGCGGTAGATCGTGCAAAGGCTACTTGTATCTCACTTAGTCCTACTCGAGTGTCTAGCCCTGAAGCTCCAGCTGGTATCATTCCTGCGTCAGTGGAATTAGCTGTCGCCACCCCCAACAATGTTAGGTAGTCATCGGCACCATATACCTTCACCAACTGAAATTAAATTTTTGTCAATAAATTTAGTTAGAAGAGAAAGAATACACGATATCGTACTTTCTCGTGCACACGAGATTGGAATTGATGTTGTGCTTATACAAGAGCCCTAGTAGTCCAGTAGAACCAAATCACATCCAGGATTCGACTGTCATTGTAATAGGACATTAGAAATAGCCATTCGCAATCTTTATCCAAAATAGGTTTTATATTTAATCTAAGAAGAGAATCTACAACGTATCGGGGAAGTAGTATAAGTAGATAAACACTAATGCGCGTCTCCAGCCCGTAGTAACCGGGCAACCACCAAATGTCACGTGAATACTTTAATAAAAGCTAACGCGTAGAACCGGATGACTTCCTGTTCATAATCTAAGGGCATAGCCTGTAACAGTCATATACCATATGGTGGTCCTGATGTCAGAGCAAGAGCAGTGACATATATAAGGAAAAATGAAAAGGAAATCAACGCTAACCTAATATTCCCTTGCTCAACGCAGACTGGAGACTACTGCTGGGTTGTCGTCAACAAAATAACTTAGCTCAATGTCTACAAGGCACATACCGACCCTATGGCCACACTACCACTAATTACTTGTTCATCTCCTGCATCAACCATTGCTGCAGGAGATTTTAATTCAGTTTACTGGGCTTGGCAACCTGGAGTATCGCGGGCATCTGGAAGTGGAGAAGAAATTGAGGAATGGGCGGAAAAACATAAAATTACCTGTCTATTTATTGGAGAACCTACAAATCGTGCAGGAAACACGCTGGATTTGGTTTGGACTAACATTAGTGGGGCTCACGCGTGGGTAGAGCGTGAGGAATACATGACGAGTGATCACCTCCCATTATGTGGGTTAGTTCCCTCCTCTAGCCAAATGACACAGACTTGGAAGGGTCCTTTGAGAGTTCCGAGGGCCACTATACACCAATATACTCGAATGGTGTCACAATGGATTCCACAACCTTCAACCCTGGATTCAATAGAAAAAATAGAGAGATTTTTGAAGAAACTAAGTCAAGTACTAACAAATGCTCTCAAAGCGTGTGGAAAAAGTACCAAAAATGGCAGAGGTAGATCAACACCTTAGTGGATTCCAGAGTGCAAGTTTGCGCATTTAGAATACAAAGACGCAACCATTGATGTCGACAAATCTATATTGGCAAAAAAGTAGCGTGCCACAGTGGCGTCAGCTAAAAGAGAATATTGGAAGAATAGATTGAAAGAAATGAAGTCGTCCTGTGTCAGGCCCTCAAGACATCCTGAACATGAGAAGGTAACAACTCGGCGCAATCCCACTAGACGAGCCCGTGGGAAACTAACACATGGAGAAGCCTGTTCGTGATTATAGTCATAACCATCGTCACGTGATATTACCGGGCTGTAAATCAGACCGGAATGCATAGAACAAAAAACGTTACCACGTGATACATTTTTGAATCGTTTACGTTTGTTATTTTCTATTTTATAGCCCCACTTTTTACGGTTCCACTTTAGTTTTACGATTCTATCCTAATTGTTTATTATCGAAGATTAGTACCCTAAAACCCTAGGTTAGTAAGCTAGAGGTACGATTGCACTTGGAAGTTGAAGGATAGGAATGATAAGAAATATATTTCACGCTCTATCTAGAATCAGTCTGCTGCTATCTATAAGCCTTTTAGGCTGGTCCGTGCAGATTGTCAGTTACAACAATAATAATACATGGGTATCTCTAGTCTCCAATCCCTATTCGCCTAACTCCTCAACACCAGTTTGTACACGTGATAGGATGAGCGCTAACATTACATGGTAGCGCCTCAACGTTCTGGATGCTTGCATTGGTATATCTCTAGCAATTATCGATAATTCATTTGATAATTGAGGCCATCCTCAATAAGTAACATCGCCATCGATAACCACTGATTATACGCAACTTACCTGATCAATTACTCTCCTAATAATTATCCCAATTCTCCTACATCTCTTAAAAATTATTGGTTGATAATGGAATCTAAAACTTGCTCTTGTTCTAAAAGCCGCTCCTTCCGAACCTGCGAAGATTTTCCTGTAAATAAACAGGGTAAGATTTACAAAATTTGCTAGCGGCATTCAGAGAAATGAGAATTGTTAGCATTCCATGAGTGGGACGACTTTGTAAATAAGATAACTATCAAGAGCCAACTGTTAAGAGTTCTATCTGTTTTTTACGGTAACAAATACAACTAATTATTTATATTAGTAACCTCAAACTGATATTATCGATACTTTGTATACACTTGATCTGGATCGGCTACCTGTCACTTTTGGATCACAACTTCATGTAACGGAGGAGGGCGATCGAACAGAACTAACCAATGCAATTAACCAACTCGTTCAGATCATTTGGGAAAATCGTGGCTTTCGATTTAGGCATATATGAACTATGTCTAGAGTTTACTTATCGCTCACATTTACTTGTTCGCAAGATATCTCTCTTGAAGAAAATTTATCTTCAAAAAATATCCGTCATAAAAGCCGGATGGATAAATTTGAATGCAACATCAGGCTTCAAATTACCCCATCGCTGGAAGATAGATCCCTATTATTAAAAATTTACCATAAAATTCACACGTCTTATGATGACATTTAAATGGGACCTAAAGTCCAGGCATTCATAAATGAAAGAGTAATCACACTGACACCTTCCAAGATCTGGCAAAATTTTCAGCCATCAGGGCCCCCAAAAGTTGAGCATATTGTATATCATCAGGTATACTACCAGTGGAAACAAGCTAATAAAGGTTTTTGGAGACTCCAGGATGACCAGCCCTTATCAGGCAACAAATCTCTATGAAGAACTCATAAACAAATACTGTCATGAAGTTATTCTGGTTGCTAATGTGCGCGCCTTAGCAATTTACATTCATTCACCTATTGATGCCCTATCAAGAACTACCAAGGAGGTGGCGATTGACGCAACTTTCGTAACTAATAATGCAGGGATGGATCTATATGCCTTGCTTGCCGAGCTTAATGGAACTGGAGTTCCGATGGCCTACCGTTTTGTTGAAATGCTTCCCTCAAACGAGAATTCACCAAATGGAACTACAACACAAGTCCTCAATCGCCTTTTGAGACCATTACAGCAAGCGGGACTCGCTACTTCCTTTATCGATTATGATAAGGATAGGTATGAGATAAATGCAACACAGCAGGTTTGGCCGTTGGCGAGAATTCACTTTTGCTTTGACATGCAAAACGTGCCATACAAATGAAATCGAAAGACTCGTTCAGGGTAATTTCTTTGGCCTATAACATGTCAGGTAAGGCTTATGCTCTCGTTCCTAGTCACGAAATTTATTGGGGCTCTATCCCCGAGCCCCCAAAGAAGTCCTACCACAATGTTTTACCAAATATATGATTAGTTTTTAATTTAAGCGTTCTTCTTATTAATTATCGATCATTTACTTCATTTATATATTGGGTAACATATTTTTTTGGGTATATTTGTAGTATGGCCACTAAAATCAGTTCTGCATCCTTTGTATTACTATTTAAATTCAGATGCATAATATTTAACTCTATTTTCTACTACAAAAAAACTATCTTGAGATTTAAAGCATTTGTACTAATATCATGTCATAAAATCTGTTAAAGAGGAGGCTTAATATTAAATTTACTTAGTAGTTTTTAATTCGAATTCACAAAATCTGAGCCGCTCGAGTTTGTTTGGCAGAATTCAGAATATATTTTTTTTGAATATTTCCCCAATATTACACGGACTTATATTTATTTACCACTCGCCTATTATATTCTTATTTTGACGATCATGCTGTACTAGTACTAGTTTAGATATTAGGTCTGAAAATATATCACGTGGTGACGTTTTTTGTTCTATGCATTGCGGGACGTCGTATTAGCGCTCTCTGTGTTCCTCGTTTGCTTTTATGAGCGAGAAATAGGAGATTTTCGCTAAATATTAACATGATCGCCATAGTAAACAAAAACAACCATGAAAAACTAAAACTAATGGATAAGAAAGGAACAATTTTAAACTATAGAAAGTAAGCAAAAGGAAAGCTCACACTTTATCCTATTTTTTGTAATAGAGTATATTAAAGGGATGATCCTTTCTATTATTGAGAAAAGACTTTAATCTTTGATGAGACCCCTCTAAAGGGGACGTAGAGATCTGGCCGAATAAAGGTATATACTGATAATTTCAGTCAGCCCACTCAAGCTGTAGTGGCAAAATATAATTTCTGATATAGTTTGTAACTAAAGGAGCGACAGGGTGATATTCCATCCCGAGCTGGTTCCATTTTTCATCGAAGAGATCCTTAATTTTGGCCAAGCGAAGGTCCTGAATTTTTCTTTGGAATGTTTTTCGGCCCTCTACAAGTTCTCTTCGCTCTTGCTCAGTAGCTGAATTAAAAGGCCACATGCTTTTTACTCTAAATTCTATATTTTTTGATAAATGTCATTGATAAAGTCGTTGAGTGTCACAGTTTGAGTACCGGCACTTGAGCAACCTAATAGTCAAAGGTAGTTTATTTTCTTTCTATGGAGAATCAACTATCTAATGTTACAGTGTTCTACTTATACATTTTAACGACTTATATTTACTGTATCCATCAAGTACGAATAATATAACTTGAGCGTTTGTTTGGTTAAGTTGTCGGAATCTGACTCAGCAGATTCCCATGTCTAAAATGTGACAGACTCAGATCTCTTGCACTCGTCTCAAAATGTAGGTTTCTAAATATACTTCTTAATATTTAGAAGGTTTTGATTGGCCCCTAAATTTAGTAAGCCGCTTATGCTAGCCAGCATACGATGCAGGCAATATTCGGCTTGCCAGCCGCTACATTGAGGCACTTCTTGAAAGAAGGTTGTTAATGCATTTTGAGGTGCCCTCTCATTATCCGTAATAAAACAACGCGGTGGATGATCTAAGAAAGTGAACAGTTCATATAAAACTTTTATAATAAAATTATAACTTAGCTCTTGCTCATTAAAAAGAAATCAGAAGGCAACTTTGTAGACAAACTTCATGCTTTTAATGCCTACGATATGAAGGAAAGGCATATTGAAAGCACTTGTTTTATAGGCGCAGTTAAATGTGAGAGCATCTGGATGTTCGTTCAGCATTTCAATTGAATACGCGTGAGCGAAAAAAAGATGCCCCAAATGGTCTCTAGTTGATACTGTATATCAATAAAAAAGAAGTATTTTATAGAATACTTACTATAGGTGGAATGTTAGAAAAGGCTAGATGTGCCTCCTCAGCCTAAATTCTCTCTCAAGCTCATCGAAAAGTGCATAAAATTTAGCTTCTTCGCCTTAAGATCCTCTTTTAAACTTACATCTATCATATTAATGCGATAGTCTCGTTCGAGAAGTTGTGTTAAGATGAGGCTTGGTGTAGCCTCGTATCAGACAGTATCCGCAATGATTTGCAGGACTCCTCATCAAGTTTCTGGAATTGAGAAAGTGAAAGTTCTACGCTTGGCTTATGGTCATGGGTATGGTGATGATTTATTTGTCACCACAAGAGTTCACCCTACGCGCTCCTTGAGACGAAAGAAGGTAGCTTTACACAGGCAATTCGTCACTCTAGAGCTATATCTATACTTTCTCTTTCCAGGCACTGACATTTCCTCGTATCCTCGACCAAGATCACAACGTAAATAAACTCTCAAAACGACATGATTATCGTTGGATTTTGATATTCTGGTTGTTGAAATCGAGCAGGCAAAACCGTTGCCGCTATCGTCTGGAAATTTGTTTAATTCTTCCCTTGCATTGTTGTAATAAAGAGAAGTATGCTCAATTGGATAAGTGATGTTAGGTATATATTCCTGGCCTTGTTGTTCCGGATTAAAAGATGTAGGAACAGATGATGATGCACCAGTTTGGGGCAGAGTTATCGCATTTGAAGACATTGTCTCAAGGATGAAAAATTTTAAATGTTTGAAGTTTTTCTAAGACGTTACAACATTGAAAATTAATATCGTAAAATCGAGTTAATAATGTATTTCTAATAATAGTGTCTGCGCAAGCTTATATGTTTGTCTATTTAATTCTGAATACCATCTCCCTGACAACAATATATACACTGCCACTACACTAGCACAGCAATGTGTCTATGATTGGAGTCGCTTAAAGTTTGCTAGCGTATGCACTAAGGGATTCGCCGAAAATTTGTTGCCATTTGTTAAATATCAATACTTTTAGTTAGTTAAATGTAATATTAGCTTTTTAGAGCTTCACATTCAGAGACGTTTTCAAGTTAATGAAGTGGATGGTCCCAAGAAATGCCAGCATCCCGCCACCTCTTAAACATGATGGAGTAAAATATTCGAACCAGAAAGAACGGGCAGAGATGCTTAGGGATACTTTACTCTCAAGATTTCAGACCTCTGACGATTTCCGACCTTGCACAGCATCAAGCGAAGCCCGAATCCCATGGTCTGAGGATCTGACAGAAAAAGAAGTGAGAGTATGCACTTTAGTAAGAGGAAACACCTGTCCAGGCGCAGATGGTATCTCGGTTGAGCTGCTTACAGCTTGTTGAAATATCATAAAGTATTATTTGATTCAGTTATTTCGCACGTGCATTAAATACGGACATTATCCATCCTGCTTCAAACTATCTAGAGTAGTGGGTGACCAGCAGTTTGTAGCCCTCTCGAAACGCTCAGCAAACGATCTAGTTTCTTGCATTGTCCACGATATCGAAGAGGCTCAGACCCAAAGGTAGAGCTCAACATTTGCAACGCTAGACGTCCAAGGAGTCTTTGATGCAGTGCTACACAATAGATAACTGAGGCGTATGAAATCACAGGGATGGGCCGACTCGATTATCAGGTGGACTACCTCATTTCTTTCAGATAGGATGGCTCAGGTTCGCTATCCTGGTGGGGTAACAGCTCCGAGAAAATTAACTTGCGGAGTACCACAATTTTACTGATCAATAAAATAAAGCAATGTGCATTTAGATATTGGAAGTTTATTTTCTACTTGGGGTTTACTCCTCTGGCGAGGCTGTAACTATATACACAAATATCTATCTATTCGAAAAGGCCTTTGCTTGCCAAGCCATAAATATTCTGAAGGCATTTATTTGCCAAGAGATATATAAATTATAAATGCGTAAACAAATGCAACTAGGAACCATACCCTTCCAGCCTTATATACCGAGGTATTTAATTTATAAGCAATATAACTCTATATGTTTATGCGCCAGGGAATATACCCTTGCAACCTAATGCGTTGAATTGGGTAGGTGGATGCCTATGCTATGTAGCATAGGCTACAGGACATTCCAGCTTACCAGCTCATCACACACAAGGGTCACCAGTATCTTCCCTCCTTTTCCTTCTCTATAAGGCAGAGCTGATGCGTTTGGGGAAGGTGAGATCACGATTTAGCTAGGCAGACGACATTGGCATCTTAGAAATAGGGCCAACTGTTACTGAGTCAGCAGCAGCACAAAGTGAAGTGGATGACATGATGGAATGGGCTCAAGTGAATGCAGTTTTTTTTATGCTAGCAAGACAGGAGTTATACAGTTCCCTAGTCGCCAATGTAAGGAAAAAATTGGCGTCGAAATTAACGACTCAATAATTGAACCTGCTGAACATATCCGCTAGCTTGGTGTTGATTTGGACAGTAAATTAACGTTTAAGCATCATGTCACGACTTAGTGTGGTAAAGCACTTAAAGCAGCCCAATACATGAGACGACTTAATGCGGTTAGACAAGAAGCTGCACGAGGGGCTCTAGTAAAAGCTATCGATGCATGTATTGCCTTAGTAGCAACATACGGATCCGAGGTATGGTAGCCAGGGCTCACTCGCATGACGGCAAGAGGAAAGATGACTCCTTCTACAACTCATCTTTGTGGGTTAATAGACAAGACAGTACGCTTAGCCCTAAGAGCTGCTCTCCCAGAATGGAAGACTACGCCAGATATGGTTCTCCACCGAGAAGGGGGTATCCCATCTGAGAAAATTCTTCTTGAGGGGATTCGCCTACGATTGTGTGCGAGACTATATTCACTAGGTATTCAGCATCCACTTCGTATTTGAGCTACTATGTGTCCAAATCTAGGTGCTCAGAAAGATAAAAAGAGATTCCGGTGGTCAAAGCGATCCGAAATATGTATGTCTCGGATACAAAGAACTTTCAAGCTACTGCCTCAAGCCGAATGAGCAGAGCCTCTTTTTCCCCCTAGCTATACTGGTCTTTCGTTGACAAAGAAGGAAGGTATAGCAACACACAAGAGATGGGAAAATTCGGTACATCCGTCTGATATTTGTGCCTATTCAGATGGATCATCAGAAGGATATGGCCGATATTCGCGGGGTATCGCTCTGCAGCGACATGTGACAGCCTTTTATCAAGGTAATGGGATAGCTCATGGGGATGAGGTCTTTAACGCAGAAATCATAGGAGCAGCCGCAGCTCCTAAGGACGCGCTAGAAGAGAGGAGAAGCAGTGAGAAAATATTCGTTCTACTTGACAACCAAGCAGCGGTTGGGGCACTTCAGATGGGAAAATCCTCATCCAGCATCAGAGCTACACGTGTGTTCAATGAGGCGACTCAAAGAGTGAGTTGCTAATGTTAGGTGGGTGCCAGGACACTCAGGAATCATGAGTAATGAAGAAGCTGACAATAAGGCCCGTGCCGCATTATCTAACCTTTCTCCGATAGATATTCAACCTGAAAGAATTACTCAGACATACTTGCGCCGTTTGATGCAGCAATGCCGCCAGGCTCTAATAGATGAGTGGCGGTCTGTGGCTTATCCAGCTAAATATCGGGACTTAGATTTACAGATGCGACGTCGAAAGCCTCCAGAACCGAGCTTACCACGGAGTCTACTTCATAGGCTTATAGCTGCATGTACAGAACATGGAGACTTCGCCGCATACCATCGTCGGTCCAACCATATAGGTGCAGACCTATACTGCTCCTGTAGGCAAGAAACTTGATCCAACCACTTTATTCGCTGCCGAAGGCATGCAGACCAATAACGAAAACTCAGAAGGTCTATGACCCTAAATGCTTTCACCAGTCAACTTACTGGTCCTAAATGTCTAAAAACTTTTACAGAATTTGCAAAGATAACAGGCTGCTGCGGCGACCAAGTAGCACATCCGTCCTCTACTGAAAGCGAGGACCGATTAATCTAGAATGCCCATACTAGGGAAGGGAGGGCCGTAGCACAATATGAGGAATGTTAGCTCGACCCCGAAAGGGGAAGGAAAGAAAAGGAAAGGAAAAAAAAAACCCTTATTTTTTTTTTGTTTCATTTGTTAAAATTGTTTAGTTCTTTTTTTTTTTTTTTTTTTTTTTTTTCCTTTTTTTTTTTTTTTTTTTT
>QVIK01000238.1:25150-65839 GCA_003957845.1 Oidium heveae
TTTTTTTTTTTCTTTTTTTTTTTTTTTTTTTTTTTTTTTTTGGTTCTCCCAAACTTTCCCATCGTGCAGCTTTCCAGATCCAATTTGATGAATCTGTGGGAGACAAAGAAAGATATGATACTTCCTTCGCTCTAAGCCCACAAAAAAAGTGAAAAAAAGTTTGAAAAACGGAGACTCATATGGAATCGTAGTTGCAGAGAATCTTCTACAAGAGACTGAAGACGACTATGTTTACACAAGTATGTGTTGAGGAGGTTTGCGCGATGATACTGGATGGGATAAAAGTAGACGCAGTATTAGTTGCAGTTGGCTTGATAATTGATGGTACGGTAGTTAAAGTTGTCTTGATGGAAATTTGCGTACTTGAAGGTGAATTATAATAGGATGAAGTGAAATTGCTCGGTGNTACCTTCAATTAAGCCATGAATATGAAGATTACAAGACATACAATATCCATAAACCTAATTTAAACTCTCCTCCCGACAAAGCATTTCATGGTATAGGGTAGGCATGAATCAACTAAAATATAGCAAAGCCAACTTGGAATTTTCCGACAACAAACTATTTACGACACGTCTACCAACAAAGAAAAGAAAAAAAAAAAGAAAAATATTAATAATAAATCTGGCTTCAATTCTATCAGATAAGGCTGTAGATTTAATAGAGGGGTTCAAATGTCAACCGTCTGAAAGACTTACCCGGGACTTAACCTCGGGGGGGGGGGGGGGGGNGGGGGGGGACCTCTTCAGTCACTCGAGGGTGTAAGCGACGAAAAAGAAAAAGAAAAAAAAACAAAAAAAGAGTCATACCAAAGCACCCCCCAAAGAAGACGAGCTACAAGCGTCATTCATGCATCGATGAAACCTCTAACGTCTCTTGAGACTAAGAGAGAGACAGCGCAAGGTATGGGCAGAAACACTCATTGATTGGATCCCCGGTCAAATAGATATGATTATTTTGTGAATCGGGCGAAACTTGAGGTAGAAATGGCCGACATTCACGACCATGGATGGGTAACGAGAATTCTCTTTTTTTTTTTTTTTTTTTTTTTTAAAAAAAAAAAAAGACAGAATTCAGATGTTGGAATCAAGAGACATATGAAAAGAGAGTAAGTACTCTTTAATCAGCGTCGATAAAAAGATCAATCTCATAAGGACTGGACATGATTGGGGGACTAGGTAATTGTAGTCATCACTCGCTTGATGCTGTCCACATTATTGGGGAGAACTGGACCAGTCTACTACTACTACTACTACTACTACTACTACTACTACTACTACTACTACTACTACTACTACTACTACTACTACTACTACTACTACTACTACGACTACTACTACTACTACTACTACTACTACGACTACTACTACTACTACTACTACTACTACTACTACTACTACTACTACTACTACTACTACTACTACTACTACTACTACTACTACTACTACTATTACTACAAAAATGCTCATCAAAAGTTTCCCTTGATTTAAATAGAAATGCTAGTAGGGGCTCAAGTAGAGGTTCAAAACTGTCATAAGGGACGAGTATTCGATTCCGAAGATACTTGGGAACATACATAGGACCGGTGGTTTTTTTATTTTTTTTTTATAAAAATTTATATATATACATTGTATATATATATATATCTACATATTTTCACTAGAGTTTCATAATTATGGAGAGAAAAAACTGTCTGGGTGTCAGTCATAATATGCTAAACTGGGGTATGTGCATGTCCCCACTTTACTGCCCCCAGCCTCCAAAGTTCCCACGAGGTAGTGTGGGGCATTATAAATGACTAGGGCTTTCTACAGGGATCACCTTGCTAACTTTGGATTTGACGTGTGGCGAAATATGTGGGGGCGGAGAGATGGATTATCAGGGCCAGCCCTGATCAGCGATCTATCTGATTCTATCAAATCTAATAATACATGTACTATTACTTGTACCTATTCATTTGTATAGGTTACTAAGCCTCGCTCGCACATACTCTGCTGCTGTTTGTAGGGGCCTATGATTACTCTCAAAACTCAACCGTGTGTCTACCTGCACTACCTTTTTTATTCTAAGACTCCAACGGCGCAAATAATATTTCTCGGGTTGATCAGAATCAGTCCACAGTGCTCGCTTTCAAACGTAATCTGATGTATCTCTGTGTCAAATTCTGGTCTTGTCAAATGCTTAAGAACACCGTAGTCTTGTCCGGTCGGTGATGTCGGGAAGACCTGCAATGGAAACGAATTGATTAGTCCAAAGAAACAAACTGGTTACTTGCACTTAGATGCATTGACTTATTACTATTCGTGGTATACCTGATGCTAAGCTACATCATTAACATTCTGAAGGTTAGAAAACAAGAGATCGTAGTAGATTTGGACATGAGAATGACTAGAGCAACGTTAGGAAATAAAATCCAAAATATATTCAGACCATCGAGTTTTGAAATATGGTTCATAATCAATATGAATCAAGAATAAGGCCAACCAGCAGTCTGATAGGTTCGATGATAACTTCAAAGAGCTTTTACAATCGAACCTTTCCATCTGGTGCTGGTCCCGTTTGTTTTTTTCCTGTCGATTTCAGCCATCAAGCACCTTCTTGAAAGCAATTGTCATAATAAGTAATATTTGATTACTTTTGAACATGCCATTGTCATTTTTTTAACCTCCTGCCTCATGGATTAATTCAGTAAGTTGTCCGTTTGTGAGGTGGCTGAACCGTTTTAGATTGGGAATATTGTCGCTAATCTTCTAAAATGATAAACCAAAACTGACAAGTAATCTGTCGAGATCGAATGCGTATAATACATCGATTTTCTCGATTGAATTCTTTGTTTGAATGTCGAGCTGCAGTCAATCGATCTGCGTTAAATTGTATCAGATAGATTGAAAGTGATGTGACATATTCTGGTACTATGGCTCCTAACAGTTATTTTGCATAAATATCCGGTAGGATACTAACTGATTTAGTAGAAAACTAAATATATACATCTTAAGATTGAATAAACATTAAAATTGCTCGATTAAGTTTATCTTATCGAAAAACTCTTCTTCAGCCCAAATAGATATCATCTGTAAACCTTATCCTCATTTGCTTGTATCGTGGTTAAACGACCAGGAATGATTCCCAGATTATAAAAATAAAGTATTTCAATTTATAACTATAAATTTTGCATGGTTTGCATATTGAGGGTTCGTCCTGGTTGTGTAAGAAATGTAGCTTATTTACCTTCTGAGTGAGTATAAGTCTTGGTTTCACGCAGAAAGCAGTCCCAATCACTATCTTTGGATATGAATTGAGAAATGTCACGCATTCTGGTATACTTAAGGTAAGTTTTCTTTCTTCAACCCTATTTGTTGACCCGGTAATCATCGATGGGGCGTTCCAAAAGGCAGTCTGAGTAGTACTGTGTTGTTGGAGAATTAATTTAAAGCACAGTCTCCAAGTGCTAATTATCTAGTGATTAATATCATGATAATAGCAACGAATCGTGCTGCAGTTTATTTTCTTCCTACGTGATGCGGTTTGTAACAAATGTAAAATGTACTGCAATTTGGCGTTTCACGTTTGTTACAAGTTTTACTACAATTCAGATCACGTGCGAGTGAAAAAAAATTATCTACGCTTTACGAGAAAGAAAATAATAGCTGGCACGGTATTAATTTCTTCTAGTTTCAATCCTTCCACGATGTTACCTCATACCAAAAAAAATTCCACATACATCGCGGTCACAGAATCTCCTCCATCAAAGCCAAAATACCCACTCCTGGCAAAGCCCTAAAACTTAACAGTTCCTGTAAAACCTCAATCTAAAAAAGCCAAAGATCATCGTCTTTTTGTTCGAGTCTCCGAGGGACTCTTAGCCCAGATAATATTGCCCTATGCTGTAATGTTAGACTTTAATCCCTTCCCGAAAGAAAACCTCATTCGCCAGATTCAAATTATAAAAACTGGCTTTGCTATCTGCACCGTGTCTATTTCCGCCAGAGATACACTGTAAGGTCGTATGGGAGAAATCGAAGCATCTTTACCGACATAAGGTGAGTGTAAGGTGGAGATACCGAATAAATACAAAGCAGACCTCCATCAGGTATTCCTCGCACCTACACCGGCTTTAATGACTCATTATCGGATTAGATAGAAATAACTGGTGACAAAATAGCCGAAGCTATTCAGTACCTCACTAGCACTGCTTCAATCAGTATCCTTGTGCCTCTGAAATTTGACAGGTCAGAGCACCTTAGCCAGAGGAATTTGGTTGTTCTGTTCCCGATAAAACAGCCAAATTATCAAGAGATCTTCCATTTTTCGGTGTACATGTATATGCAAAGTTCCTACAAAAATATTTTTCAAGACACCACGATGTGGAAAGTGCTTTGGTTGGCACAGCAAGTTGACCTGCACAAGAAAGCCCCGCTGCCGAATTTGCGGGTCCACACAACACGATGAGAAGTAACATACTACTTGTGACCCGACAAGAACCCAAAAATGCTCATCCTTATGTGTTAACTGCTATGGATCTCACCCAGCAGATTCACTGGAGTGTTTGGTGAGGCCTAGAAAAGACCAGAAATTACCCTCAAAGGAAAAAGTAGCCCATATTAGACTAGTAGCATCTGTTGCTGGAATGTGCCTGAAAAAACCTCACTGTGATGTGATTTCATCTCAAACTATCCAAGTTGCAGCCAAAGATAAGGAAGCAGATACTCGAGCAAACCCTAAATCTGTCAAGAGGCTCATAATCCAAACACCTTCCCCTATCCGCGGCAGAAATGCATATCTTTCGACCTGATCTCGTAGCAGAAGCCCCAGGACTACTCCAATCCGAAAGAATATATAGTACAACTATGCCTTTCAGCATCTTATTGGCCGATGTGGGCCAAAGCTCTACTACTCATGAAATTGCTCTTAATATTGCTTTCGATTTAAAAATTGATGTGTTACCTATATAGAAACCCTTTATATTCAGAGACATTTCGAGAAGAATCTCTAAAAAATCATCTCGCTTTTGAATGTTTTTCTCCTTATGACCACTAGTCTACTGACCTCGAGTCCTCACCTACACCAGAAAATATTCAGATTATGCTTTCTCTCAAGAACGCCCCACATCACTATAAGATATGGGAAAAGGAGATATACTATTTCTCTCACTTCAACCTCCTCAGGGATCACGAGTTTAGTAGTCAGTATTTACAATACTTCCCCCAGGAGCTATTAATCCGGAAGCCGCTGTGTATCATTCACTTTCCTTGAATAGAAACTTTACCAATTCAAATGTACTGGTCGCCGGAGATTTCAATCTTCATCACCAGGACTAGCGCCAACCCTACTCAGGATTACGCACCCCGTAAGCAGAAGATCTTACACAATGGCTTGAAGCTAAATATCTTATTTTAATCTCTGAAGTAAATGCTCTAGCACACAATTGGGCAAATGCACTAGATCTCTGTTTCGCTTCACAGCTGCTAGTGTCTACAGTAATCACCTCTTCAGTAAAAACCGAAATTTTCAGAATGTATGCCACCAGCCATCAAACCTCGATTCGGCATGATCGATGAAAAAGCATCCCATAGACTACTCACAATGTAGATACCAGACTCAAAAACCCCTGCTCAAAAATTAGTTGTGCAAATTCAATTTCGGGCCGATAAACCAGAAAAGAGCTTTACGAATGTCATTCCCGGGCTCAGTATCACAATCTCTAACGCATAGTAAAGGGTAACCTTGATGGGACCAGACTTGTAGGAAGGCCACAAGAAAATTTCAAGACCTCTCGCTTTAGCAATCCTGAGAGGGAGACTTACAAAAAAATACTTAAGAAAGCTAAAAAATTTCTTTCCAAAAAATCTCGATAAAGTTAGCAGGGCGATGTATGCTTTTGAAATCTCTAAATGGCGCTACAGCAGAGGATAATTTCGCTCGCCGTTCCTAGTAGATCTACTTCACCCCGAAAACAAACCGGCTCAGACGCTAGATGGAAAAAGAGGTATTTTAATGAGAAATCTACTTTGTGATCAAACTGAAACAGAAGATATAGAGAGTTATCTATCTACTATAGCATATTGCTCTGTTATATTTCCAAATACCACTGAGTTAGAAATATCAGATGCCATTCTTGGGATTCGACCCTCAATACCAGGTAAAAGATGAGATATCTATGGCTATACTACGTCTTGCATGACCTTTGATTTCGGCTGCTGCTTTTGACCGTTTTCAGGCATGTCTCAAAATTGGGTATCAATCTAAATGTTTTCGTACTGCGCTCTTAACTATTATTGAAAAACAAATCAAGGCAAATAGGATATCTCCTAGATTATACCAACTAATTACTCTCTTATCAGTATTAGGAAAGAGAGTCGAAAGATTGATAGCTAAGCGCATGTCATGGATCGCAATAAATTCTTTCCCGCCAACAATTTGGTGCGCTATCTCTAAGATTATTTATAGATCTCACAACATGCCTCACACACGCTGTCGAAGCTGCAAAGACTAAAGGTTGGACCGTCTCAATTGCTACTCTTGACATCAAATGAGAATGTTGTCTTACCGGGAAGAATAGTACAGAGGCTATGAGAATAGGGCTAGTCAAGCAGTATTTATAATTGGATATCTTCTTTTATAAGCGAGCGCAAAGTTTGAAGCCGACTTGACGGCGAAGTAGGACCTATAGAACAGATTCAATACGGACTACTTCAAGGATCTCCTATTTCACCAATCTTATTTAAATTACAGGTGTCACCTCTTTTTAAGCGAGAAGAAATGAAAAACGTTTACGGATATGCGGACGATGTGGTAATTCTGATTACCTCACCAACTCTAGAAGGAAACACAAGGAAAATAGCTAAAGCCTCCAATCAAGCTTTATAGTGGATTAGTATGGAAGAACTAACGTTTGATCTTGGAAAGTCCGAACTGTTACATTTCAGTGGGAAAAATCGGGACAAAATAAATAACACCCTGTCATCACCGATAAATTTATGATTACAGTCGACCAGAAGAACCTTTACCACAAATGGCTGAACTTAAAGCTGCACGTAAGTATTCAGACATCAAAAGCCCTCCGGGTTGCTAACGCCCTCCGATGTTCTGGCAACAGAATACGTGGAATATCTCCTCATTTATCCAAGCAAGTAATTAGAGTATGCGTCCTTCCTATCGCATACTTCGATGCTCCATCTTGGTGGCCTAGAAAAACTAGGAAAAAGGGAGATCAGATTATTAGCAATAGAGTTGGAATACATTTTAATATTCTAGATAAGGTGCAAAGAGCAGCAGCTAGAGTTATTCTACCAGTCGATCGTACAACTCTCACCGCAATTCTTAATTGAGAACTAGGACTTAACTTCGCCGAGCTCACTCTTGAGCATTTATCTAGAAGAGCCATTATGCAGACTCGAAGATTAGATCCCTCCCATCCTTTGCTCATGAAATGCCAAAGACTGGCCTCTCGGCCTCTATTACACGCTTTTCATGTGCAATTAGGAATATTCCATTATCGAAACAGATAGATCAGCTTTCTATCTCGCCCTGGGAGAGGTTTAGCATAAGCAACATGCTTTTACTTGCAACCTTGGACTTTTCTTGTCCACCTTTTAAGAGAGCGAGTATATTTCGTCACTTCCTGAACTGTATACTCAAAATTGAAATTTTAGTCCACTCAGATGGCTCCAAGCTTCCTGACGTAGAGTAGGAATTAGATTTGTTATCTTTCAGTTGGATCGTCAAATAAGTTCTGGGTCAAGCCTAATGGGTTAAAACAATGAGATCTGCGATATTGAAGCGCATGGCGCACTTGAAGGCATAAATTCTGCATTAAACCTTCTAATAATTCGCTTTGCTAGTAATTTATGGCTCTTCATCATTAATCAAAAGGTGGCGAATTCGTTCTCAAAATATGAAAATATTAAAATAACGTCTATATTCAGCTTATAGAGGCTAACAATACATAGAAGCATCGGAAGCGATTGATTCAAACTCTAGGAGAAATTACAGTTGGATACCTGGAAATTCTGGGATTGAAGGAAATGTGTTAGCAGACCTAGAGGCTAAGAAGGGAGCGGATATCCCACTTCAAATAGATCAGCCTAGACATTTCTCTTACTTGTCTGGAAAATTGGCACACAAGTCGTACGCGTAAAGTTAGAAAATTCTGGTGGAATACACATGTATCCAACAGTTACGCACAGTTAGAGATAGTTGATGCCCCCTCATTTCCTTAAGAGCTTCACTTGAGCAGAAAAGCCTTAAGCAGAATTATTTCTTTTAGAACACGACATGAAGATTTAGCCTCTTATCATATTCGTTTCGGCCATGTAGAGAGACTAATATACGTTGTCAATGTGGGTCATTTAAAATTCGATTACACTTGTTTTTATGGATTCTACGCTGATGTGGGCATCAGCCAGTGGGATCTAACAACTATTTAACTCCTAAATTACTCGGGACATTAGAAAAAGCCATCGCTCTGACAAGGTGGTTAGAGAACACTAATTTTTTTGAGCAGGTATACACTCGCTGAGGGTGGCTTTTTTTTATTTTAAATTATATATATGTTTCCCTCAAACTTCATTATATTTAATGGTAAATGCAGGAGTGGATCTTGGGAAATCACGGTTAACTGATTAAAAATTGTAGTACCGCGGAGGTCTCATGTCGCTTCAATAATGTATATTTTAAATTGATTCCAAAATCACATTCATGCGCTTCTGCTCATTGATTTAGAGAATATCAATAGTTTCAGATTACGGGGTGTGAAATATTTAGATAAATAGACTTAGATTAGTCCATAAGAACAAGGGTTTCGACCCTAGCGTCCTATGTCCCTTTTGGAATAGAAGGTCACATTTAGTGTGCATCACACTGACATTTAATAGAGTTATCATCACCATTACAAGCGAGTAACTTACCAAATCATTAAGTCTATCTTTGCTAGACTACAGATCACCACATTACGACTTCTAAAGATCAAAGTTTTGGCCAATTGCTTCTTACTCTCCAACCCTACTAGAAAGTGTAGTTTGAAGCATTTATCAAGCTGCATTCTCAAATAAAGTAGCTCCGAGCAATCTTGAGTATTTTCCAAAGGGACAAATCATATAGATAATCTCGCGCGCAAACAAGCAAATGCTTTCTCCCATGTAAGAAGAGACGCTTATGGAGTGAGTTCTGTCAATAGATGCACGTAGTTATCGTCTTGGAGCCTCTGCACTTCGTGATGTCTATAAATTGTCATTCCAGCAACACGTAGGCTCCGAAGACTTAATTGATATCAAACTAGCCTCGTAAATCTATTGATCGTCAACTTATCTTACAAGCCAAATTCATAAGCAAATTTCATTACTAAAGAGCCCATTGTGTAGACCTAGAGATCGCCGAGAGCTGGTTTCGACTCGTATATATTAGGAAATAGAAACATGGCATCGTTAATTGTCGGAATGCAAGCGTCAAAGAAGAACTCAATTAAGTATACATCTGTTAAGACTGTAACAGACTCCGGTCTACTGCTGTTTGTTTCATTGGATCTCGCTTAATGTTGATAAAGGAATAGGGGGATTAGCGAGTTAGAACAATGGAGAGGGAGTACTTGGTATATAGTAAGCTTTCCCTTAGATATTAGAAATGATAGAGAGAGAAATTAATTGAGTTTTTGCTACTCTTTAACGCGCGTACTCTTTTTTCAGTTATGTTATTTGATTTCAGTTCCCATTTACAACCCGACTAGACCTCCGACCTAGTCAAAGCTTTACCAACATTAATAATATCTACAACTTCGACGAAGTCAACTTCACTGTAGGTATCGCAGGAATTTAACGTGTTGCTACCTTATCAGGTTGACGCCTTAAACCTCCCCAATCATAGCCAAGAGACAGTGAGCAGGTCACTGCAATGCGAGTGGCTGTCTCGTCTCAGGTTAGATGAGGCTTGGTATCAATCACATCAACAAAAATATATATCTTCCACTCTGTACTTAATAGATTAAACGTAATCGCGATGTCTCCGGCTCCTAACTACAAAGGGTGGAGCTTTGAGACTTCTGTGATATAATTTGTTTTACTTTTCTCCCTTACTCTTCAAACTCCAACGGTAAATACTAACTCGCTAACTAGAAATACACTAATTTAAGCGAACATGATTACATATTATGTACCTTAGGATCCACAATTCCTCGAACAAGCATGGTTTAAGGCCTTCTGCAACAGAAACAGACTAAGCTGTTTTGCGGGGAGATACTGATTGCCTTGTAAATTTTAAACCTTGCTCCTAGCCCCTGTACCCAGGATAGCATTAATCCAAAAATTAACCGAGAACCACATAGACGATTTTAATTTCTTTTCGTACAATTTCATCACACAATTACCATGCATTCAAAACTTTGAAAGTAATCCTAAATTACTTGACATTTATTCATATCAAAAAATTAAGTAGAACTGAGGTATAATTATTCCAGGTATGATAAACAAAATATTTTATCACAATCTAGTAACATATCTTAGAATTTTCACTAGTCCAAATGGAAAGTCTAAGAAATACACCAACCATTCTAAATGAAGATACATGCAATGATAAAGCTGGTCAAATTGAATTTACCAGAGAATTCTCATCCAAGACTGAATTTGAAGAGTGGATAAAAGTAGAAAGAAATACCATTAAGTGGAGTAAGAGAAACGAGTCAGGTCCCAGAGATAAACCAAAGGTAGTAGATAAGATCATGAATGATTCTTTCGAGTATCAGAGAGTCTGACCACATGATAGTCGCGTTATGGACGGCAACTTACTACTGTCCATTTTCGGGACAAAAGCGTGATTACACTCCGGCAGAGGGTACAAAACGCAGAAAGACACGAGCCTCAATTAAGGTCGGCTGCAAAGCCATGCTTAAGGCTAGTAAAAAGATAAATAACGAGTCTGTGATAGTTAAAGTGACTTATCATACTAACCACACTCGTGAATCAAATTAGACTCGGTCTAAGTAACGACTATCGCCTCTTGTGAGAAAGTGGCCTGAAAAAGCTATCGAATCCGGCAGTGATTAGAATGTCTGCAAGGTGTTGTTGCGCCCAGACGATAAAATTCTAGACATTTTGGAATCCTGGAATCTTCTGGAACATGACTCGGCAGTTCAAGTACAAGAGGTTAGATAAATTATCTTTTGTAAATATACAATGCAATTACTAACAAACCTTAGCAGGTGAGAGGGATTAAACAGCAGGACTTTTATAACATTTGATATGCAAAGTTAAAGAGCTGCGCTCAACTCAGTCTTGTTTGTAGAGATAGTTTAACCGAATACGTTAAATTCTTTACATCTGAAGATGACTTAGGCAAGATTCAATATGGAATCATAAGAAACTTAATAAACTATGCCAAGCTAACTTTAATTACAGGTGGCATATCTACTATGGAGGAATGAGAGGTTGGAAGTCGCCAAGAATTTTTGCTTTCTTTCTGCACCGTTTGGCATCTTGGTACTTTGAGCTATACTCTCCGCTTCTTTGTTTAGACTCTAAGCATAACACTTGCTATGTGCCTGATTACAAAAGCTGAAAGGCATTCCTTCACACCATTGTAGTTAGGCACATCATTACAGGCCGTGGAGTTCCTATAGCTTTTATGATAACCAGCCCTGAACCAGAGTTCCTCGGGAAATCTGGCTGAAGTGGTTGAAAGTGAATGCTTGGCTGACTGAGTCACTGACTTTCATGATCGATTGCTCCGTTACAGGGATCGCTGGGATCAAGGCGGCGCTTGATTACCCAAGAATCAGATACTGCCACTGGCATTTTTTCTGGGCATTATCTCGTAATGCACAGAAAATAAGTGATTCAATTGTTAGAAAGACAACAGTTAACTTCATCAAATTAATCCGGACAACGACTATACTGGAATTTTCTGAGGCCTGGGAAATTTACCATCAAAGATACCAAGACCAAAAAGATTGGCTGGATTATCTTGTATCTCAGTGGATGGGTCAACCTGAAAGATGGTGGTTAGGGAACCGCACGATAGGGTGTCATTTCAGTATTTGTGGTAAATTTTAACTAAGTTTCGTTAGAAGATGGAGGAGATCAATACCAATAGTTTGGTAGAGTCATGGCACAACAAATTGAAGACCGTGTACTTGAAGTATGCTAGAAAGTAGCGATCAGATTTTCTGGTTTTCATGCTTCTGAAGAAAGCATTGATTGACCTCCGACTGAATGTGGCTGGTGCTATTAATGGACTTAGTAGTTGATGGATGTGCTAGGCTTAGATCTCTCAGTTCAACAAGTTAATGCAATACATCTTCAAGACGTAGAGAATTATATCACACGTTCGTCTCTGCCAGAAGGTAGCAAGGACTTGGAAAAGGAAATCCTTCTCAAGTCCTTCACGAACACGGATCTTAACTACACCGTTTCGTTGAATAATGGCAGTAGTATATCAAGATGTACGTGTCCATACATTGCTAACAACCGTATGGTTTATAAGCATATATTTATATTCAAACGGCTTCTTGGTTATACTATTTGCTATGACTTCAGTGGCAATGGGTACCCTCAAGAAAACGCCTCACAATCTTCCTAATCCTTGGCTTTATCTTCCACCATAGGCTTTGGGGATCATTCAATCGTGGAGAATCTAGAGATCGCACAGCAGATTACGGCTATGGCTGTAAATTTTAATACAATTGAGCCAAAAGAGAAAGAAACTTTTGATGCGGTCAGGGACCATTTATCTGCTTTTAATAGATCTGAAAAACGAAGCGAGGTTTCCCTTTCGCAAAGATAACAAAGATAAAGATTTTCTTAATGTGTAAAGTGTTATAGGGCCAGGGCCCTTGTATTGAAATTCGGCCTAAGCCGTATCGGATATTATCGCTTATTAACCGACACCCTTTTATTAGGATCGTCGATGTTTGTTGATTAGCGAGAATACTCCTTAGTTGTCATAGACAACGACAGTAATCGAAAGGGTTCTGTGTATTTCTGAGAATCAGATGGAAGATACAGTATATTACTATTTCGTATGCCAAGATACCTTGAAAGGATATGTAAGGAAGGATGCGTTATTGTAAATAGTTCTCTCTAATGAAAATATAGATATTCTAAGTAACCTTCTTGTGCCCTCACAATAGGACAAAACTTTAACATAAAGTATATTCTACTATACCATAATTAATTATTTGTAGTTGGAATAAAATTTTAGTGAATAAAAACAACTAATATTTGGGACTTAATCAGGATATGAAAAATCTAATCGAATTAAAAATTGAACTTCGACAAAAGCGAGCAGCTCGATTTTGTTTAAGTCAATTTTACTATTAAGGTTTATGAATGAAATTAAATCAGTGTGGAGTTTCAATCCAAAGTTTTTTGCTCAACTTGCCAATGCTACCGCCAATTCAGCGACTTTTCAACAATGAATGGAGGTAGTCATATAAGACAGGCTCAAAGCACAGCCAAAAACGTTCCCTACTTGAACTTGATCAATGGGATATTTTCACACATGAAGTCAATTACTGGAGCCAATCTAAAAGTCTTCTTTGTTTTATCGCAAACCTGCTCTAATTTATATTCTGTTTAAGATCAAACCAGAATACTTGGCATTTCTTACAATTTTGACCTTGACCAATTTCCCGTCAATTTTGGAAATTCACTCAATGTATCCGATAAAGCTGCTGTGGACTTCCGTCCTCTAAATGAAGCTGTAAGTATGTGAACTGATCCAAATCGAGAGGCAGGAGGTCATAGATGCCGCTATTTGAGTCATCACAAGAAGTCTGAATTTGGCCGCTACTAGTAATCTATTTATTTGCTGCCAAATTGAAGATAAAAGTCTTCTAAGAGAATCTTCCGATAACCGCGATCGACACTGGATGAAAATATTTGATTGCAAGTGTAGATTGGCAATAGAACCAAATCTGTCAGATAGCCGGTTATCTATTAAGTCACAGTACATTTACCACACACCACACACCATATGCCGATGCTCATTTATCTAAAGAGGCTCCTTGGTTCGTTAACCTGCAATTCACGACTGAGACTCCTGCTAGGCTTTATTAACATCCCTGGTGCAGAAATACTCACTTAGCACCAAGTCTATTATCAATGGCACTGGGCCTATTTCCCGTGTCTGGCGATATGATCCGGACTAATTTTATCTTCATATCAAAGTTACTTGATCTGCTTATAAATTTATATTAGCATAAGACAGACGTATTTACGGCTGGAAATTTTCGTTACAAAGCGATATACATTCGTGGAACTATATCAGCTCTTGTGTCTAAAGCTCAAGGGCTTGTCATTGATGCTACATTTGGACCAAGTAACTCTGCCAACGCATACTAAAAATTCTTGATTGACGTAGATATATAAACTCTATTGAAACATTTTCCTATTTTTTTTTTTTTTTTTTCATCCATTTGTATCCCGACTATGGTAGGATATGCAATCCATAGGAGGTGACTTTTATAACACTCGATACCTACAAGCTTTTGTCCGATCTTATATAATTAAAAAAAAAAAAAAAAAAAAAAAAAAAAAAAATTTTTCCTGTTTTCCTACATGTGAACCCTACCTATACTTTTGTGCTTTTACCTTTTTAAGTTAATTTATTATTATGTTAACTATTATTTTAAGATACGCAATACTGGTTTGTAAATACATAAATACTTGAAAATGCATAGATTTATTCAATACTTCAAAAAAAAAAAAAAAAATTTTGGGCTAGCCATTCAGGCAATGTCTGCCTGTACTCTCAGACTTATCTTTTTGCTTCCCTTGAAGCTTATTCTTGCAATCTAACTTGATGTGTCTAACTTTTATCACAGCTTTCTTTCCTTTTTTTTTTTTTTTTTTGAGAAAGAGAGAGAGAGAGAGAGAGAGAGAGAGAGCATTATTATCGTTTCATAGAACAACTTCCGTAGAAATTTGCTTTGCTTCGAATTCCGCTTGCCTCAAATTTTTTTTTTTAATTTTTAAATTTTTTTTCCACTGGTTGCTTGTGCAAAACGAATTATCGCTTGTAATTATCCTTAAATTTTCAACGGTTACTGTTGGTAACAGAATATACTCTTTTCCTTAAATAGGTCACGATAAGTTAATAATCTTATCTTTCTATTCTATTCCTCCGACTTTCTAAAAGAAATGATATTTATTTCTATACATGAAGTTACTCGACGCGAAGATGAGACGCGGCTGTGATGGTGCCGCTTTTACTAATTTCGAATAACCCCCCCCCCTTATTTACGCGTGATAAGGGCATACGTAAATTCCCGACACAGTTACTTGTTAATTGTTCGGGTAGCATCAAAAGTAAGACATCTTTCCTTCGATAATTTCTGTTGGTTTATCTTCCTTTCATGTACCGCCGATCTAAGCTAGTAACTAAGATAGTAATACTGTAATATCATCTACCTTTCCACCCGGATTTGGTGACGACATTTGGGGGTTTTTTTTTTTTTTTTTTTTTTAAGAAAACTGTGTGTTCCCCTCTCCTGTATTAATTCTTCTCTAGCTTTGCCAGAACGTCCTTTGGCCTTCTGAGTGGATATATCCTCTAATTACCTGCGGCAGTCTTAAGAACTACGGCAATTTCTGCCCATTTTGCGCGCCACTCCCCGCTAGGATTCGTTGGCAATCCCTCTTTACTAATATACATTCAGTTCTGAGAGTCGAGGTAGTCAATTTAATTCGACTGCGATAAAGGTTCAAACCCTTCAGGCCCTTGAGTGATAATGTCTCTTAAATCGTCTATTTTCAGCTTGTCTTAAATTTCTTCACTGACAAAGACCTCCGCGTATGCGAAAATGATTTGTACATGTATTCTAATTGAGAAAATTTGATATGAACTATAACCGATAAATTCCCGGTTGCGCAGTGAGCAAATCCAAGCTTATAACTTTTGAACATAAAATATTGTAAAAAGTAATCTTGTTATTATTTTATTACTTGTCTGGAGAAAGTAGTCCTATATCTACTAAGCTATCCTACTATTCTCGAGGCACTTGTGATGAGCATAAACAAATCTCCAACATCCTGCTTCTTGAAATATAGGAGTATGTATTAAACTGATAACACATAACAATATGAAACTATATCACCAGTATAAAGCTCAATGCATTAACAATTTACCAAACATAAAACATCGTATTTTCAACAGATCTCAATTCTAAGGGTTCGACTACATTTTCAGCTAATCTTTTTTTATCTTTTCTTGATCTCTTATGTTGCAAAGACTTCATATAATGGTATTTTATCCGGGATTACTATCCTCTTTATATCACATACAGTATGTAGGAGGGAAAGTTTTTTTTAAGAGCTTGATTGACAGAAACGTCGGTACTAGTGAGTGTAGCGAGAAAACTCTCATTGTAACCTTTTTTCTTTGAGTGAAGACTCTAAGATTTTTCATATTCTTGTTCATTTAGAGATGGTCATCTTTGAGTTTTCTTATATTTCAAAGAACTGCATTTTCGTTCCGCTTTACAAAATTTTCATTTCCAAACACAATTGTGCATTTATTATCAGACATCTTCTGTGTAGAGTCATAGTTTCCGAGAGATATGTCTGAATCTACCTGATCTGCTTTTTTAGTGACTAAAATTGAGTCGTCCTTCATTGCTTCGGATGATTTGGAAGTGCTATTTTGTTTAGTATTCACTTTTTCTAATGCTATTTCAGATGATATTCCAGCATTACCAAATTTCTGACCATTATCAGAATCAGATATTCTCGAGATAACGTAAAGTCCTCAACAATTTTCAGCTTTAATGACACTACTTCTGGAGTGAAGATTGGTAAAGATCATTCGATTAGAATTAGACTCTCCAATACAACTACTTCCCGCAACTATTTTCTTTATAGAAAGCAGATTAAATTCCAAGTCTGGTATAAATAGTGTGTTGGCTAAAGAAATTTAATTTTCATCTTTTAACTTAACCAAAGCCGTTCCCATCCCATCCGAATAAATATATCCACCACCAACTTGAATACGCCGTCGACAGGGTTGTAATGACGAGCTGAAGAGAGTTTTGTTGTAAGTCGTTAGAAATATATAGCCCGAGTTGGCAGCCCAAGCACAAGGTGGAATCTATTTTCGCTTTTCCCAAGAAAGGCCACCAAATGCATCAGTTTCAGACTGAGAATCAACATTGGAATCACTATCGGCAAATTTTGTATGTTCACAGCGAGAAAAAGGTGAGGAGCCATAAGGCCTATGTGATGAATTGCCTCTCCAATTACTTGAACTAGATTTAGGACCATGTTCTGATGATTTCACACGGTCAGTTTTGTTGGGTCTGGGATTTCCTTTACTTTGGCAGGGTAGTAGGTAAACTTTGCTGTCTTCGTCAGCTTCCCCTCCTTCTCCACGGATACCTGTCCTTCTTGTCGCTTGGAACTCGATTTCTGTGTAAGAACAGGATAAGCTGATATGTCTGTGTGAGTCGGATTCAAAACATTTTGGATCATGCACTCTCGCCGAATATGCATGTTTCACACTTCTCTCATCGAAATGGGAGGATTGGATAAGCTCACTTGCTCTGAAGGAATTTTCTTTGCTACGAGTTTCCTATAGTAAAAAGGACCACTTTGCGTCTAGCCTGTCAAGACGCTCAACGATAGTTATGCTTGGTGGAGAACCTTCAGGCAATCCCATGTACTCATGTCTTGAACGTAGTCCTGCAACAAATAATTTCTATGTAAAATCTGTGGAAAATTTTGTTCTAGGAGAAAACTCGTGAACTTCTTTTCCTTGTTTGCTTAATCGGGTGTAATTAGTTGAGAGGTAAGGCTCAAATTTCATCTACCAAGTGGTAAAAGCAACAATTTTACCTGCTCCTGAGGTACAAGAGACCAAATTTTATTTCCTTTTCAAACGAGCAAATCGAGCTGGTATGTCTATTTTTTTCATCCATGTCTTAATCTGTTTCGATGATCTTCAATCGGATCATTAATCTGATGTTGATTTGGGCTTTCTTATATTCAAGACCCTTATCAGAAAAATTCCACCATTTCACATTCTCACCTTCATCTTCAGGAGGATTTAAGATTCTAAGGGATTTTTGCAAAATCTTTATGGATTGTTAGCGGCTTCCCATTTTCATTGTGTGGCCTCAGCCATCTTGAAGACGCCGCATACAAATCGAACTCTTTTCGATCGTTTATTATAGCTCAATATTAGAATTTTGGGGTTTAGACGATTCCCTAAAGAAAGACCATATTCCGAGAACCCTAATCAAATTTTATTCGGCAAAGACCCATCAAATTTTATCAAGGAACAAGCCAAAGTCTTCAACGTGCGACTAACAGAAGCGCAACTGTCACGGTTTGACCATGTTTTATGCTTAGGCGTAAACCTAAGCGAATATAGTTGCTGTAGCAACTAAGATTAGCATCATTGTAATGCCTACATAATAATATAAACAATATCACCTGGGTTACAGTACGGACGGGGCTAAGGATCTTAGTCCCAGAGATATATGCCACAGTTGAAGCAGCAGCAACAGCAGCAGCAGTAGTAGTAGCGGGCATTAAAGAGCAATTAAAGATAATTCTAATAGCAGGCACAAGCAAGATCATTATCTCATCACCACCCATTAAGAAAATTTTTGATTTCGAAGACAGCAGAGTGGGAAAAGCCTGCAAAAACTATAGACTAGACTGTCATGCCGACGAGTCAGAAAGAAGGGGGCATCGGCCAATAAAAATATTTAAAACAAGTCAGCAACTTAGAATGTCTAGATTGAAATAGTTCGCAGAAGACCTAATAAATAGGCAGAAGCGTCCCAAAGAAAAGAAAAGACCATAGCCCTCCGAAGTCCCCAAGAGAAGGAAAGCACTTTGAATGACATCTATGTCTGATGAACAACTTTTTCTAGGAATGGGACCTGAAAATAATCTACTAAATGTTGAATCTCCCATGAAATCTGTATCTGAAAATGCTTCTAGAATTGACTTGCTATGCTCTCTTTGAAATGTTATACCTTTATTTGGGTCTTTTACCATATCAAATAGTACCCCATGTACTGCCTTTGATGCTCTTCTTATAGAAATGTTAGGGATCGAGCAGGATGATTGACTGCATGAGATGTATCTGGTCATTTGTCATTGACAAAGTTTTGAAGTTCTTCTATTATCGATTTATTTTCAAGTTTTGAATGTGCTGAGCACTCAGATACATTTGGTTCCATTAAACATTCCATTGGATAATCTGCTGTCTTATAAGTTGCAAGTCCGTATCGATCTAAAAATTTTCGAGCATACTGTCCTTGTGATAAAGTGTAATTATTTAATCCAATAGATAGTTAGTGGGACTAAAGTTATAATTATCAATAATTTTAGAAAAATTGATAGCTTTCTAATAATCAACTGTTTCTTTCTTAACGTTTTTTGCATTTAGTTCGACTGTTTGATTAGTCGTATCCTTATGATAGGGTAATTGCAGCATTGGTAATATGTAGCATGAAATATGTCAAATTGTAGCCTATACGTTTTTGAACTGCCCTTCGTTTAGCAATCCCGCACTATACTAACCCTGCGGTGTCATGTATGATTGGAGCCGCTTAGATTTTGCTATTGCATGCACAAAGGGATTAACCGAAAATCAAAGTGAGATGATTCGTCAAAAACTCAGAAACCCCACCCCCCCAAAAAATCATTTTGGTTGATAGGTATATTTCATATCTGTTTCTCTAGCAACGTAGCCTGAAGTTAACAGAACAATAAAACGCTGATTAGATAACTCGATAGTACTCTACGTTGTTCCAACATCAACCTCAATTTCTTTGGTCATAAACTTTAAATATATAAAGCTCCAAATAATTTCCCAATCATCTAATTGGATATCATTCCATTACCTTTGCCTGCGGAAGCCTGATATGCGTCTCTTGGCCTCTAAAAAGCTGCTGTTCAATCGCATACGAAGAGCGCCAGTGATCCCTTCGGATGTGCAGGTAGTATGATCAAAAATTATAAGTTCATAAAAACTTTGTCATAGCGAAGAGGGGGGGGGGGGAAACAAATAACCATGATATGGTCAATGAGGGCTGGAAACTCCTAGAGTAGATTGTCCTGATCGAATTCGTGCACAAGAGAGGCCTGACTCATTGTGGGATCTATGTCATATTTAACTTAGAGAAGTGGAAGATAATACTCACCATCACCTTCTAGCAGATGCTGCAACTTTCCCATAACATAGCCAGCTCAACGATGAGCGAAGTGCTGATGTCAGCTTCAAATAAGACGTGTGCGGGTTCCGGTTATTTTGGGATTAATAATATTCCGGATACTGGGGCTCGAAGCAAGGATAACATTTTGTAAGGAACATATCGTACAAACACACATTCCAATTGTGTTAAACTTACTGGGATCAAATGACTTGGGTTGAAATGTAGAAGGAAGAAGTGTGACTAAACATTATTTACTTGCTCAATGCGGACCCCTGTTTTCAAAGCATGTATTAAGGAGATTTTTCCGTATTAAAAAACAGAGGTATCGCAGTAGATTGAAGATATTCACTTTTCAGACCAGTTATTTGATTGTGTTTTCCATTCGTACAAGTATCTCAAGTTTTTAACCAGGCCTTTTCACAGCCATAATCTCTAATACATATCGCTTTTCTATGCCCTACATGGAAATATATGAAACTTTGACAAAATCATCCTCCTACATAGATAGAGCCATTATTGAATTGACAATATCATTGTCATTTTCTTTTAAAGCTTTGATTGCTTTATTTCTAGAAACGGATGCTTGTGTCATGACTAACTCAATGTCTTTGTCTTCAAGACCCGTAGCATCAAGCTCTTCCCCATCATCATCTTCATCATCATCTTTCTTATCATCACTACTTTCAGTAGCCTTTCCCTTTCCTGTATCATGTGAGTGGTCGTGTGAGTGGTCATGACCTGAGTGATTATGGGCTTCCTGAGCCGCAAGTTGCTGAGCTGCTGAGGCTTGTGCTTGGGAATTTAGATCTTCAATTTTTGCCTCTCCGAAAACACTGGTTTCAGTCAGAATTTAAAACTATATAACTTAAGGGGTAAACATACATGTGAGTGTTACTTGAAGGAGACTTATAGACCTCAGGCTGATTGATAACAAATAAAATCTAAACCCATTTTGTTAGCTGGTTGACAAGAAATAGAACAGCTATAGTAACGATATCCGGAAATGTTCTTTATTCAAAAAGTAACATTAATTTTATACACGAACTAATCATTGGTAATACTATGCTCTCTTGGTAGTAATTTTGTTACCTACATTTTTCGGCCGTCTTAGGGTGACACGAGTAATTCCTGGGATTTTAACAAGACCAAGCTTTGCAATTGACTTGCGCGCTTTCTTTTCATTACGGGAGTGGACAATAACTCCACCGCCCGAAGTTCCGCCATCACCAGTTTCAACCTCATCAGAATCAGAGCTATTAGAAGCATCGTCTTCCGGAACAGCTTGCTTGGAAAGTTCTTCATCTGGAAGCTCTTCGATGCGTGGATTCGTCATATTGAGTGGCCAAATTACAGGCAGTGTCAGTTTTTCTATAGGTTTAAAGTTAATAAAATTATTTCTAGTATACAAAATGATACATGATTCGGATTTATGAGCTATATATTTAAGAAAAGAGAAAATGCCTTACAGTAATTCTCTCCACTGGTGATGGCAAAATCTCGACAGAGACGTTTAAACCTTGATGAGGGATGTTTGCGTGTGGAAATACTTTTTCTCGCTAATATTTTGTCGGTAAATGGATATGGAACATTATGATCATTGATTGATTTTGGGACGATTTGTAAAAGCAAAAAGATGTCTCTACACTTCATTTTACAACCTACATAGAATAAATACATACTATCCTGTACTGTTAATTATGACTCTGTGCGGAACCTCAAGCAATTTTTTTGGAAAGTTGAAAAGAAAGCTGTGGACCGACTGTAATCTGCTACATTTCGGTTATATGGCTTTAGCATGTTGACCGACATCCAGCTGAACTGTTTTGCAAGCGACGCATGTCTGTCTATTTATTTTAGGGCAAATATTTTTTGCTCCCCTCTTTTCTCTTCATAATTCCGGATTTTTTTCAGTTACTGACTGGTATATATTGATTTTCAGTCAATCCATGCTTGAGAATTTTCTCTCAACTGTAGTTTTTCCCTCCAAAATTGCATCGGCCCAATGGAAAGCTTTTCCATTTGATGTGAAAGACTGTGCTGAATATGAGATGAGCCTATTTTTAGCACACAGAAAATTTTATGTCATTTCTTGTATGACATCCGTTGCCATAAGTGATGCACGGTCCATGATAAACAAATGTTTGGTTATAATTCGTTGCAACTTTTTAATTTCAGAGTGTAAGCATAAGCTGACATATAAGAGAGTCAAACTTGTAAATTTTTGAACTTCAACAAGCACTTTCAATCTGAATCTTAGAATCCCAGACGTAGCACATTAGAAAACTAAATTTTGGTGCGCATTCAAGGCTACTCGAGGGATATAAAGACATACAGTATATCTGATACCACTCTTTATGAAGGTATTTTAATTAGGTAACCTCAGCATTTAGAATTAACTTCCCTCATTGTTATTTTATTTGAAGAGATCTTTATACTCCGCATTTTGCAGCATCTAACTGCAAATATCAATCCGTTAGAGGTTTATGTAGGCGGCTCACAATCGAACAAGAGTAACGCTTTAAGAGTTATGAGATTTAGCATCCGAAAATTAACCATCGTGATCTTGCAAAATTGATAAAAAGTGAGATCTATCTTTATATTATTTCCAGCCAATCAAATAATTCAAGCTGGATTAGATAGCTAGGGAAGAGCTGCTCCAAAAACTTCAAAGTCAGGTGAAAAATTCGTGACAGCTTAAAAAAGCTTTGCTTAACTAGCTTCTATGGTGCCAAGAGAGAGCCAACTTACTCAATACCATTTTTAAATTTCCCCGTACTTTAACGCGCATTTAAATAAGTAATATCTGTTTGCGTTGAGACTTACTAAGGCAAAAGAACGAAGTTTCTTTCATATGTCTAACTTGCATACAAAAACTTTCGGACTTACTGTGGGTTGGTTAGGATTTTTTCAGAAGCGGCATCTATGGCAAGTCGAGGTCAACCTGATCTAGTTCCTCACTAAAATTTTCACATCCCATATATTTACAGATAGTATCTACTTTGTCCATATGATCCTAGTTGAAGTTTTTTAAATTGCATGAGATATGAGTTCTTTTACGTGAATTTCAAAAAATTGTGGAAATGGTAGTGAGCATCGAGTTTTACCTTAAGACAGCTGCAGAACCTTAACCAATAGCCACGCTCAGATTCGAATTACGACTTGCGTACACTCGTATATAGTGGAATTTCGCGAGTTATCGCATGTTAATCTTACAATGCATTTTTCGATAATCGATGAAATATGTAAAACAGAATTTTCTAATTTTCGGGGTGCCAACTTCGTGAGAATTATCAAAGAGTAAGGGTGCGTTACGTCACACCAGTTTTATGCAACTGCGCGATGACATAAATGTTTATAAACCTCGGTTAATCCCATAGATGAATTCGCAGAATTCGAGTTCGCCCGATTGTACAGAAATCGAAATTCAAGTTTGAGCATGGCTAAGGTGGGAAGTGGTATAGGAAACCATCAAGTTTCGATTAATATAATTTATCGTTTCAACTCACCTTTATAGTACTGTTTGCAATAAAATAATCAGTGCAGATTAGAAAAAGTATTATCATCCTATTAACGTACACTTTCGTATCTCCAATAATTTCAAACCAGGCCTTATCTTAGACCTTATTGTTTTGTAAATAAAGACATTTGCGATTGAATAATGCTATAAGTTGGTCAGCTATATGATGACAAGTATATTCCAAACATAAATTGTAAATAGTTAACTCAGTGATCTTGGTAGAAAGTGATCATAATACATAAAAATATCTATTCACTTAAAGTGCTTTTTTTTTCGTCTTAGTTAGAGCAGGAAAGGGTAAACGACTGAATCAAACATACATTTGGAATTAGTAGACGACCTTAAAATAATAATATGTTTGAGATTTTGTAACATAAGGCCTTAAACATCTAGTACTAGATTAGCATACTCCTATCTCGATAATGTAGATGAGCAATAATGAAGTTTTTTGGTGATCAGAATATGTAAGATTAAATGTCATTCACTAGTTTGATATAGAAGCCCCGGCGAGGGAATCCACCAAACTAGGTTAATCGCAAATTATTTCATCATTTCAATAACTTGTGTTCAAGTGTAAATAGATACTTACTTTGTATGTGGAATCTAAGTAAGAATATTCTTACGAACATCTCAAGTAAATTGAAAATCATATATCACATATTTTTGTGATTCGATCCTTGTGTTATTCAAGTTTTTATTGACGTTAGTAGGATAAGGTAGGAATTGATGAAAGAAGTTTAAATAAGAGTGGAAAACTTTCTTTCGCGCTAGTAGGTTGATAATATTAGTCAAACAATTTAGGTTTAAGCGACATCAGCGCACAACAGCAACCCATATTCCGAAGATCCAAATCCAGACGTAGATAACCTAAAAGCTCGTTTGTCACAACCCAGGTATATTCTTGTTACTCTTACTAACTTCATAGAACTTCGGTAAGATGGGAGACGCAGTAATCAAGGCATCGTCATGGAAATTGGTTGAGGTTGGCCGAGTTGTGTTAATTCAGGGAGGAGCATATGACGGCAAGCTTGCTACAATCATCGAAATCATTGATCACAGACGCGTAGGTCAAAGAAAATCTCTATATTTTTATAAACTCAAAACATTCCATTAACATTAATTTAGGTTCTCATTGATGGGCCATCACCAGTCGAGAAGGCTAATGTACCTCGCCAAGCCATTTCATTATCACAGCTTATACTTACACCAATTGTACTTGATAAATTAACACGCGGTGCAAGAACCGGTGTTGTCAAATCCGTCTGGGAAAAAGCTGGAGTTGAGGCAAAATGGCAGGAAAGCGCTTGGGCGAGAAAGCGAAGCCAACAGCAGCGAAGAAGAGCACTTACAGACTTTGAGCGATTCAAGGTAATGAGATTAAGGAAACAGGCTCGTTTTGAAGTGAGAAAGGCACTTGCTAAGTAGGAATAACAACGACAATTCGATTTGGGATGTTTCGATAATGACTTTACCTCCTTAGAGCTAGGAAATTATTCTCAAAATAATTTTACAACTCCAGATCAGAAATAAATTGCCTTCACAGCTTTTACTTTGAGTTGAATATTGAATGCAGTCCTTGTAATTTAAATTATCAATATATAAAGTAAGAGAATCGCTGTGCGGCCTAGAGTAACTTTTTATGGAATTTAAGCTCTCTAAATGTCTTCATTCTACCAAGACTTGTCTAGAATTGAAATTATTCAAGAAAATTAAAATAGAGAAATGTTTGATTTTGAAACTACATTACTTATCGTGGGTCCGACAAATACCAAATAACTTTTTAAAAGGAAGCGCAACGTATGATTATTGGACATTGAGACCCCTCGGTAATTGACTCGCGATTATTTACTATAAACTAAGTGGGTTGATATAATTACTATTTGTCATTTGGCTGCAGATTAAATCCAAGTCTAAGATGGGAGACAGGTCACATGAAACAGATATGTTAAATTCATGACCTCCAAAATCTTTGGCAGTGCTTTTGTGATTCGTAACTCCTCTCATTTTTGTATTACACTTATCGCACACTACTTTTCTAGCATCGAATAAGCTCACATTTTTGCTTTACAATGAAAATACTAGTATTGCATTCAAAAATGGCTCATGAGATTGAGATTATGTGGTGATTTGAACATTATTATCCATTGACGCCGATTTTTGGTGATGCTATTGAAATGCCAAGTTTGAAATGGTGTAAGCACAAAAGTCGGGTCTCCGAATGTGTTTCGCTTACGGTAGGGATGCACAATAGAACTTTTATATATTAATACCCTCTGGACCTTCAAAAAGCTTTTATATACTAACGTTATAAACTTAGACAGGTAAAAAATACCTAAGAAGGTTGTACTCGAATTAGTAACATATAGGTGACCTGTCTAGGTTCATAACCTTGGTAGATAAATACTTTTTTGGCGGTCCAGAGGGGAGGGTATTAACATATAGAGATTCTACGGTTATAAGAAAAAGCGCTGCCGTACGCATAAAAAACACATAAATTATCTCATAAGTTATCTCATAAATTGCAATCATTTTAGGCCAAGAATCCATCCCACATAGTTCGTGATTCGAAGTATGTGTATGTCTGTTACAAGCAATATAGACCGCCTCACCTACCCTGGACGCTGTGTAGTTATTTGGTAACGCCATAGAGCTGTTTTTTTGCGACGATAGGTTTCGATATTATACCCATGTTGCCATCCCATTGGTTGAACTTGAAAGTCGCTTGACGAAGAAGCCCCTAACGCCTCATTGCTTAGTTGAGTGAGATAATCTACTTTTGTATACCGTATCATAGAAAAGTACCCTTAAATTTAATTTATGGAAAAGCTTTATTTAATTCTTTTAAGAGAATATAGGAATCCAATACGTATAATATTTCCAAAGATCTGACTTATATGCCGTAGCTATATTAACTTTGAAAGCTATAGCTAACCATTTCCATTTCGAACATCATTAGCATGGGTTATCACGCTGTTTATTCTCATGAATAGGAATATATTTCACAAAATCAATTTTTATGCTGGGTTCGATCTTAAAAATAGGAAAATCCGGTACTCGTAGATCAAATTTGCCGATTCTCAGAACGAATCTATTATTTAATCAATTGATCGGAATCGGGCGTTAGAGATTCGATAATAAGAATTCATTTTAATCACAAACTATTAATTTATCGATAAATTCTATTCTGTCTCTTTATATAACGTACATGTATCCTAAAATTTGGATTCTTTAATTGAAAAAAAAAAAGCCTCTTGCAGCGGCTTGTTGGTATCATTTAAATCAAAATATACATCTATTTTGTGTCAGAAACCCATACATCATCATGATTTTTTATTCTTTTTTAAATCTGAAGAACGAGCAATTTCTACCCCCTCCTCTCATAAATTAGAATGTAGTGGAGAACTCCTTCCATCTCGAGTCAGTCTGATCCCATGCCTCATATATTTTGCTTTTAAAGATTCTGATCTATTCATAGCTACCTAATATGAATCCTACAAGTGTAGAGGTGATTATTCATCGCAGGGAGGAAACCCTTTAAGGATGCCAACTTCTTAGCATTGATTCATCTTCTGTTTTCTTTCTTTTTTGTTATTTTTCACTCCAAGAATTGCAATTCTGCTATTCTTAATGTTCGAATGGGATATACAGACCATTTCTTTATCAACCATTGTCATCATAACTATTTTTAAAAATACATCTCTTAAAAAAATTACACTCTAAAATCTTGTGCCAAACTTGATCATTACCATCTACCACTTGCACTTGATGTGGATTACAGATTTTACCAATTAAAAATACTTGAAAAATTCAATGCTCTGTACATTCAATCTGCTTCTGCTTTCCCTTATTAGGGGGGCATAGTACCATGAGCTTGCCTAAATTATTTGACGATAGGAAAGTTATTGAGGTGACTAGGAAAGATCTTGCAATTGCCTCATTGGCTTGGGGGTTCACAATGGGCTTTGGATTCTTGACAACGTGGTATATACACATTCAAAAATAAAATAAATCAAATTTAGCGTTGAACTTGACACTAATCCACTCAGGAACGCAATGAAACAGACAGCTTCAATACACCGAAGATACGGTACTTCTCGGCTCATCTCTCCATATATTTGGATGATCTGGCTCGAAATTTTTATTTCATTCATTCTGGGGATAACATGCTGGTTACATATGGTTGGTGTCGTTCCTCCCAGGTATATATTTGTATACTCTTCAAGAAATCTATGGATAAAACTGGGTTAACCCTAAAGTAGCTTTGCCTTCTACTTCTTTGCATGTGAGTCGTAGTGTGAGAAGCCAAGCCTTTAGATGCTTATTACCAACATGATACAGTGACTTGCTGGTCGCTTGAGATACAATTTCTATTACAGATAATAATAAATAGAGTATCGATTCTATTGACATGTCAGCGCAAAGCTAGAATCCTAAAATACACTGTAGCTACTCTAATCACTATGGTAAACATTTCAATGTACTGTACTTGTAAGTCATCAAGATACAAAAATCTTATTTCTTTCCTGCCTAACTTAACAATTCCATGACTGTTGGTTACCATTAACGTATTCAGGGATTCCTGGTCGCCTCGAGAGATCTAAGAAATGGAAAGACATCAATAAAGTTTGGGATTATGGCGAGAAAGTAATTTACCTCGTTGTTGATGTATGCCTTAACTTATTATTCATGTACATCATACAAGAGAACCTTGTTCGAAAAGGTCTTGTTAAGTACGATCGCCTATTACGATTTAATAAATGCATTATTGGATTTTCAATCTCAATGGATTGTCTCATAATTGGAACCATGAGTTTGCAAAACTCAGATGTGTAAGTAGCTTCTGTAGTTCTACAAAATTACTGGAAGTAATGCTGACCTACAAAGATATGTTCAATTTCATCCTATGGCTTACATGGTCAAATTGAATATTGAGATGGCAATGACAGAGCTCATGACGAAAGTCTCATGTAGTCCGAATCCAGCATCAGGAGCTTCTCGAGGATTGAAAGGGGCGTCTTTTATTCGAAGTGATCCTAATATGAATTTTGAGACGAGTCCAACTGAAATGAAGATGTATAATCAGTTTCGTTCCACCCAAGAAATTGTTTGGCGTGAAAAACAAACATTGACTGACCTAATACTTGACCATTGCTCAGATATGGGACTAGAGTCCAAACCCGAATGCAAATTCAACTTGACGCGTGAGGTTCGTATCCAAACAGAACAAAGGAAGAGTCTTCAAGAACAAGATAAGACCGATGATTCAGATCAAGATGGCACCGAACAATTTATGGCGGCTTTTGAAGATAAATTCAGAAAGTTTAGAGTCAGAGACGCCGAATCAGTTTCAATTCAATCTAATCGAATAATGCCCATGAAAGATGATGAGTTGGGCAGTCAAACATTGATATGGGGACCGTCCAAGTGAGCATCAACGGGCTCAGAAGACCAGATAATAAATTAAAAGTATAACATGGTAGGATCAAAAATCGAAATTAATACAAGCTCCCGGTGGGCAAAAGATAGTGATAGAAAAGTGATTATTGTTTAGTAGTATCTTTGACCATAAATTATTGGGACATGGACGAGTTAAATATGGTCACACATTAATAATATAAAATTATCACCTTATTGAATCACTTCAACTGTCGGGGAGATGGAATGATTAGCAGGGGGAAAATCTAGATGATTGTTCATCTAGGGTTGACGATTATCAAAAAAAAAAAAAAAAAAACATTTTAATTTGTTAGTAAGAGATATATAACTAGAAAATACTAATCCCTTCTACAAGTCTCAATGGCAAGGTGAATGTATTGGACATGACCTTAGGAGAAGAGGCTGAAGCTCAATTAATGAATGCACTTTGAGCTCTTCATGAAAAGAACAATAACTGATACGTTGTATCCGGATCGTTTTGAGTAATATGTACCTATTCTTTGCAATTTTTTACGCTATGATGGATGATATTGTTCTGGGAACGGACCGTGTAGTACATGGAAAAGTCACTGTAATACGGTATAATACTGTAAGAAAGTTTTCTCTACTAATATTTCAGATTTACCGATGAATTTTCAATTAAAAACCTTCTCTTAAATATTAAGAAATGAATATATTCTTTCCATAGGCGAAAATACTTAATTTTTGGTGTAGGCTTAAAAATGCTGAATATATTGAGGGTGCTTTACATTAATAGTGGGAATTGCTAAGTTATGGATTATCAAATTAGCGTAACGGTTAGCGAGTTAGGTTACATGGTAGGTATTTCACAAAGTCCATGACAGTTGGCGACTAACGGGCTATAAGAACAATAACATGTAAAATATTTTAACTACATTCATTAAGTACCTATTTAAAAGGATATCGAATCTTTGAAATCGTAACCGGCAATTACCAGCTCCACATAAAATTGAAGAGCGCCCTCAATCTCCTCCCCTTGTCTATAAAATTGGAAAGGTGGCGTAATTATATGTTCGGCCTCGAGCTACGGAATATACAGTGCTGGTGTTAAGCATTAGCAGAAATGACTAGTTTCATTTTACGATTAGTGAATTGTCAAAAACAATTCAACGCTAAAGAATCATAAAACGAGCCTTTCCTACGCTAAGCAAGACTAGCTAATTTCCCCCCACCCCCCCCTTCTAATATTTAAACAAACTAGTAATTTTTTTTTTTTTTTTTGTGGAGTAAAAATTTCACATTAAACAACGAACTTGTCCCTCAATTTGCCCCACTAAATATCCTTGTTTCTAGAACTAATAGGACCCATTCAGACTTAGAATCCGAAAATTTAAAAGATTTTTGGATTCTAAGACTGAATGGCCCTGATTTTATTTATTTAAATCAATTTATTACGGGACTTAATCCTATTTGGATACGCCCTTGTATGTTTACTAATTATCTACAGCCATGCCGCCTACTTCGTTTTTGCTTGTTAGCTAACGCCTAGCGCACCCTTTTTCTCGCCCTTCATTTTCACAAATGATTGAGGCTTTGGGACTTTTTAATTGCCCTCCTCTTTCCAGAATTCTTTTTTTTCCTTGGCACGAGCTATGTAATTCTGTATCTACGTAATGTGACCTACTACTTTCGGGTTCATCTACTTATCCTCCCGGATCTTCTTCGTCTAGATCCGCTATGCCTATGTCTAACAGGTGATTTCTTTCTCTTTCCTCCACCTCCTCTTCATTATACTTTCTTCCTATGCCAGTACATAGGAGACATCTCAGTATAGATGCAGTTTCTTTTTCATCCACAAAGATATCCCGCACCTGTGCCCTATTGCGGCTCAAAGTGCATCCCTCTTTCTTCAATTCAGCCCACATAGTGTCTCGCTCCCGTCTCCACTTTCTGCAATCCATCGTAAGGTGTCTAACAGTCTGTATCCCTGTGTTTTGGCAGTGAGAACAGCTTCTTGGGCTGTTTTTCTTAATTTTGAAGAGGTGGTCTGCTGTGTGTGCATGTCCTGATTTAAGCTGATAGTACAAGCATGCCAGCCCTTTTTTTTGCGCCGGCGGCTACTTTATCCATCATTTACTTTTTTTTAAGGAGCTTATACGTACTTCGACTCTCTGGTTTCCGCTTCTAATGTTGCGCCCTGAACCACTTACGATCCTCTTTCCGCTTGCACTTGGTGATCAACCTCGATATATGGGATTGCGAATTAAACCATTCGCGACAGTGTATTCCGGTTTTTGCTGCATCCTTGGCTGCTTGGTCAGCATTTTCGTTACCTTTGACACCTGCATGGCCTGGTACCCATCTAATATGGGTTTCTATACCGTAGTCTTTCAATTCCTGCGTACGCCTGTGTATTTGGCAAACTAGCCACTGACCCGGCCCTGGCTCAAGGTGTAAGATCCTCTGGATTGCTGCCTTCGATTCGAGCCAGATGTGGACTTCGGTAGTCCTCTCCAATTTTTCTCTTGTTTGTGGGGATTCCATGCGTTGAACGGCCCTGCTAAAGAACATTCTTCCTAAGATCCCCATCAATTTGTTGAAATGTCGAGCTGCACGTAGTCGAGCTAAATCCAATCTAACCGCATGCAATCGAGATGTAATTAATCGATCTGCGCTTAATTGTATCGAGATTGATTGAAGTGACGTAACGTGTTTTGGTACTATGACTCCTAACAGTTTTTGTGCATAAGTACCCGGTAGGATACTCACTGGAATAGTATCATATACTTCTTACAATTGAATAAACACAACTCTTACTCTATTAAATTTATCTTATCAGAAAAACTCTTCTTTAACCTAAATTAATATCATCTGCAAACCTTATCCTCGTTTACTTGTATCGTGGTCAGACAACCAGGACTGATTCCCAGATTCTAAAAATAAAGGATTTCAATTTCTTACTATAAATTTTACATTAACATGGATAAAATTATATTACAGTGAATTCATTTTCTGAGTTCGATAATTTTTTTCTTCGATCTAGAAATCATTCAAGGTGATTTAGACATATTCGAGAATTGCCTAATTCCGAGTTCCCGTCAGAATTTGGAGCAGAAGATGATACCGTTGAGGTATGTGCACTCTCCAAGGAACAAGAAGATGGTGTTCCTCAATCTTCATGGCCATCAAACACTGCTTGCACCTCTCATGTGTCTGACAAAATCCACTTCTTCGGTAACATCGCTCCCATAAAACGATGCACTATACGGGTTGGTCGGGGAGAAACGTATGCTGAGTTCAAAGGATCTGTAAAGCTTGTCTATAAAGATGGCTCGTCTACTATTCTTCCTAACATATTATATGTTCCGGGCCTTAGCGTTAACTTATTATCAACTAGACGTATGTGTGATGCCAGTTTAAGGGGATACTTTGATAAAGACGTGATGTTTTCCAAGTTAGATAGTAAAATTATGATTCAAGCAAACATCAACAAAGTTCTCTCTCTACGCTGTGAACCATGTATCAAAAAAGTAGGAAAATTCGATCCTTAAAAACTTGCCTATACTGCGCTTGCGGTTGTGGACGCTATCCCTACAATTCATGAAAAATCTCTCATTTAAATGCCATCATTTATGTCACATGATGTTTATTCTAATACCAAAAAACTCTCTATTGAAGAGATAGGTCAATCTGAGCAGGAAAGGTATATTCAATGACATTAGCGATTTGCTCATCTCGGACAAAAAAAAAGTACGTTATCTTCATAAAGCTACTACTCCTCACGAAGCTATCAAAATTCTAGAAGCTCAAATAAATTATCGAAGTCTGCCAATTGACCAAAATGACGAAAAGGATCCTTAAAGTGTTATCATATCACCGAAATTCTCGTCACTCACTGATTCAACTTGAGAAATATAATATATGCCTAGTGGCCTCAGGCCAGATATGCAGGCACGTCAAATGCTCCTCGGGAGGTAAGAGGTCGGACTTAAGATGTGAGCCTGCTTGGCGTTAATCAAGTAATAATTATGGATAAAATAATCAGTTACGGGATCTATTTACTTAATAATGACATTACCACAACCGAAGAAAAGTCGAAACATGGGTAAAATGAAAGTATATGGGATGGTTTTTACGTTTCCCTGAAAAAAAAGGCCATTAATCATTATTGACAAGGCCATAAATATCATGTGATCTCGTCCCGGAGTATCCGTTTTACGGTTCTATTCTTAGAACTGTGATTACACGTGATATAATTACATTGCAAAATAGCAATGTACAAGTGAGGTAATCAAATCTACAGTGTTCACTGAACCACGAATTCTCATCAGACCTTACTTTCCTTTTATATTTGATTTAATTTTTTTCTTAAAGAATGGCAGCTGGAGTGAGTAAAAATCTTTTTTTTTTCAACAGTAATCCAATCAAGTTCATGTTTTACTAAAGAAGTTGAGGCAAATACATATGTTTTCAAATTAGCTCTTGAAAATATGGCTCAAACACCTTTCTCTTTTCCTCAATTTCATTCTAAAGATGTAAGATAAATAATTATATTTGCTAATCATTTAATTATTTTCTACCTTTCTCACCAACAGCGAAGTGTAGCTTTAAAACTAGATTGGGCGCATATAATCAATTCCCTTGGTATTCGAGGCCAAACAGCAGCTGCTCTTCAAGCCTTCAAGAAACGGAATGAAGATGCTCGTCGACGAGTCCAGCTCCTTTCTGAGCAGCCACAAAAAATTGATTTCGCACACTATCGATCCATTTTGAAGAACCAGGCCGTCGTCCAAGAGATTGAAAAACAGGTTAATGCCTTCAAACCTACGGTTTATGATGTTGCAAAACAGATCAAGGCAATTGAGGCTTTTGAGGCTCAAGCTATAGAGAATGCTCAACAGACTAAGAGTAGAGTTGATATGGAACTGAAAGACCTGGAAAAGACTTTGAAGAATATCGAAGAAGCGAGGCCCTTTGAGGACCTCACTGTTGTATGTATTAAGTTCCAGAGAAAAAGTACAATAAAAAACTAAACTTTCTGTGATAGGACGAAGTTGTTGCCGCGCGTCCTGACATAGAGGAAAAAGCGAACAAAATTATTTCAAGAGGGCGGTGGTCTGTACCAGGCTATAAGGTATATCTTCTAAGTATCAAATTAGTTCATTTAATTTGCTAACATTTGAAAGGAAAAATTTGGGGATCTATCAATTATATAGTCTAAAAACTACTCCAAAATTAAGTCAATTCCCTGCCCTATCATTAAAAAATTAGACTACGTAAATGAAAGTGCAATTGGATCTTTAACAGTGATAATGTTTAATCTAAATACTAGTATTATCTCAAAGCATCAAGATTGATTGATGGATTACTTATATGCTGCACCTGGAAAAAGAGCCCGAGTACAAAAGAAGAGAATACGCACTCAACGCCCTCAAGGTATTACGTGTTTTAAAGTCGGTAACAGTCGCTTGCGTGATTTCTTGGTCATAAAGGTTACTATTCTTCCCTATATAAAAATTTTTGAAATGATTGTAAGGAAAACTGTGATTATGTTAATTCTGTCGAATAATTGCTGATTTTTATCCAATTCTACAATACATCTATTACAATCTAACCTTATTATTCTGAATCTTAAGCCAGTCATCTTGAACAAACTTTTGATAATTGGATCCTTTACCGTTGTTTTCAATCCAAAGCAACTCGTCACCATTTTTGACCATAGCAGGGTCTACTCCCTCTGCCTTGAAGGAAACCTTATTCTGTTTAAAATTGTGCGTCAAAGTAACCTCTTTGATTAATCGAAGGAATACGGGAACTGCATATGAGGGGAGAAAGGAACGGGTGTGTCTAAAAAGTATAGTACAACCATTTTAGCATAAATATTCTCCATCTCTCGGAGAGACTTACCTCAGAAAGTCTGCAAAATCAAAATTTTGCTCGAGAGCTGGATCAATATAGATAGCTGCACAACCTACTTTTCCATCATGATTTGGTATCGAAACGCCAAATACATTTGCCTCAATGATTCCGGGATACTGACCCAAGACTTCTGCGACCTCTGCGGTACTGACATTCTCTCCTTTCCATCTAAAAGTATCTCCCAATCGGTCTAAAAAAAACCATCGACCATCTGGAGTCCTTTTCAAAGAGTCACCACTACGATACCAAAGATCACCCTTCTCAAAAGCGTCCCGAGCAAATTTTTTCTCGGTGGCTTTGCGATCGCCATGATATCCGGAAAATTCATCGGTATTGTTTACTTTTACAATAATTTCACCACCTATATGATATGGCTGACGTATAGCAAAGCCAGATTTTGTATCACGCAAGATTTCACCAGTTACATCATCGACCATCACAGGAACAATTGTATTGCGAGTAGCAAATCTTGCAAGGGCACCATGGTGTCCAACCGCTTTTGCAAGGTAATCGCCCCTGCAAAAGTTGACAAAGGATAGCACTCCCTCTGACGAGCTAAAGAATTCCAAGATTGTTTCTATCTGAAAACGATCTCTAAACTTGATCCAGACATCAGGTCTCAGCCCATTCCCGAACATACCCTTAACTTTGTGAGTTGTATCTAGAGGACTAGGAGGTGCAGCAAGAAGATATCGAGCAATTTCTCCAACATAACATATCCATGTAGACTGTGAATCGTGTATTTCGCGCCAGAAATTAGATGTACTGAATTTCTTACCAATTGCCAAAGTATTACCAGTTGTTAGAGCAGAAAATGCTACTACCGCTCCTGTTGCGTGATATAGAGGCATACAAACATACCATCTAGCAGCTCTCAGAAATCTACCTTTTCAGATTATACAGTAAATTTGACATACCGATCCTCAGGTTCCAAAAATCTACAGATTACCTAGGTTTCTAAATTAGCTGTACCCAAAGCATAGGTACATATGATAGAAGAAATAACCTACCATGTAAGCACGGTTTATTTTAAATAAGACTCCTTTTGGGAAACCGGTTGTACCACTATTAGGATAAGCAAATATAAATATGTGAACCTTGTACTAAATACCTGGTGTAAAACATAGCTATTGGTGATTCATCTTTTACACCCAATCTATATAAATCATCGGGACGTTTTGTCTCAAAGTTATAAATCTCCTGCCGGAGTTCATCCCCTAATGTCACAATTTTCATACCTAATTCACCTGTAATTTGTTCATTAGATTGCTCAATCCGTAATCTAACGTCCTCATTTCTATCCACTAATAAAGTTTTCGCTCCGCTTAGTTTTAAGGTATGCAGCAGTGCGTTTCCTGTCAGATTATGATTAATCATTGCTGGTGCTGCTCCTATAGACCATAATCCGAGCCATGCAAACAATAGATCGGGCGAGTTCGTCAAGCAAAATGCTACAAGTTCATTTGGTTGTATACCTTGAGTGAGAAACCAGTTTCCGAATTGATTGACTTTGTCGTAGGCTTGTGACCAGGAAAACTGACCTTCTCGAGACCAAATACAAACATTATTTAGTCTTTGGTGGACACATGTCTCAAAAAGGTAGTATAGAGAAAGGCGATTATCCTTGGCTTTTTAATGGAATTAACAAATAATCTTCAATTGCAATAGCTAGTTGTTTTGAACTCGCCTGCTTTGAGATATTCTTGATTGGCTTTCCTGAGTTTGTACCATGATACCAAATCTTTCTGCAGAGATAGTTTTCCATCAAGATACATGCCAGTTATGACTGTACTAGCAGCTGCTGTAACCGTCGCTGTGAAAGTCGTATTAGCATCTTTAACATACAGCCTCGGGATCAAGTTGGTAATTGTTTATTAAGGGCATGCTAACCTAAAGCCATACTTTACTGCTTTTACTAGACATCACATACTTGTACTGCTCATACTGACCTTTAAGATAAAGAAAAAATATCCGACCACGAGGGACAGACCTTGTATAATTATGATCTGCAGTGAAACGGCATGTATAGTAAACATCGGCTACTTGCACATCTGAAGTACGACGCGCTATCCACCTATAGTATGTCCGAAACGTTCGATAGTGACAGTCGCCAAAATTCTATCACCTAGACTATTAGGATGGCCACTGAACTCTTGATTTCTTTCACCATGCTTGTTATTGAAATGGAAATTCGTTCTCAGCAATTGAATAATCGTATTCTATTACGATTATGTTTCTATGGAATATCTCACATATTTACGATAAGTGTGGGGCCAATCGGCCAAGTTCTTTGCAGATCTTCTCGTGATTTTGCTTGCAAATGAACGTCCCTTAGTGCACTCCCGAAAATTTGCCACGTGCTATAACCCTGTTACATGGTGCCTTACGTACTTCAAAAAATAAGCCATTGCGATATAGAAGCCCATAACCAGTTGATTTTTGCACTGAATTGCAGTAGAGCGCTCCTTATATTAACAAGTTCACTTCTTAAACGAAAATATTCAGTATCAATATTTGGAATTTCTTGCACGGCATTTGTATCAAGATAAATTCGTCGGACAATGTGCAGATAGATTCGTATAGCGAAATATTGCGATTTTTGGAGATATAAATAGATCGAGGTTGTTTTTTATCTTCATTATAAAAAAAATCGCATTATTATTTGTGAAGACAATAGCTAGGGTCCCATTCTTTATGGATGGTGTAAAACATAGCTTGATGTTGCAACCAAATCCTGTCATTTGACTTCTGTCCCGCACTTAATTACTGGAGGGATTGTATTTAACTTCGCATCTTGGCAGCAACGGAATTTATTACGCAAATAAGGGCTCAAGTATGTTTCTACTAGCCGGAATCGAAAGCCAAAGATATGCCAGGTTAATTGGGCAATCTGGTTGATGGCATCATTCAAAATCTATCGGCCCTCAGTTCCCCCTCCTATTACTCCAAAGCTTGAGCCAAAGATGGCTGGCAACCGATCTAAATCAAATGTGCACTTGGTATATAGGCTAGCAGTTTAGGACGGTTGTAATACTATATTAGCTCTTTCCAGGCGACAATATTATATAGAAAAAACACTCATATCGACTGGTTCCAACTGTATATTTCGCTAATGAAGTACTTGTGTAAGTCTATGGAAGGCATTAATCACTTTTGGGGGGTGTTGTTAACAAGTTTGATTCAAGTTTCCTTGTCTATTTAATAGGAAATCATCCATAGGGCGCATGGAGCAATACTTGAAGCATAGCCGCAAGGCAGAATCCATAATGAGACTGATAGAATTGAGGGATGGATTTTTAATTACAAGTGTTTGACATAAGGCCAATCGTAAGAAACTGAGGCTGCGATGGCGACATTTTTTAGTTGATTTGGTCTGCATTGCATTATTCTAGACAATTATAAAGGAATAATATGCGAAATGCGCTATTTAAAACTAGAAATAGATTTACATCTTGTGATGGAAAATTTTCGGCAGTATTTTAAGGTTCAACAGCAAATTAGGCTCCAAATGTGATGATTTCAGCGTCAAAATATGGGCAAGTGACCAACGGGATTGCGTAACGAAGAGCAGTTATGCAATGCATTAATGTAGGCAATTATTTGACGTAATTTATGCTACATAATAATTACCTAGTCATAGGTATACGACTAAGCAATAAGCAAATAATTATTAAATGTAAAAAACAACGTCAGGATAGAAATACTTGATTATTAAAAGCCATTAATTGCTCTAAGGTTATTGATGATTGTAACTTTAGTCCCTCTAACTATCTATTTATTAAAATAATTATTCTTTCAGGCCACCGTCTCTATTGTAAGATCTTCTTTAAGATACTCTGCATCCGTCGAGCACTAAACTTGCCGTGAGCAAGAAACTTCAACAACCATATCAATACTTTGACGAGTTTGCGGGCGAGCAACTTTATCACATCTACGATGAAAAGAGCAGGAGAGACTCACAAAATCTATATAATATATCAAGAATATCTAATAAAACACGTCAGCTTCCGGTCAATTCATTGTAGATTTGGAAATTATAGGGATCGGAATGTTATGAGCTGTGCCCGATGCTGGGTGGCTGGGTCGGCCCAGCCTCGCCTAATTTATACACCTACGTGATATATTGAATAACTCTCTAATCACTCGCTTAACGACTACAAGAGGCTGGGAAAAAGATTACGAAGAGTATTCATTGAGTGAGAAAGGATCACTGGTTATAGTAAACTAGGTGTATATATTGTAGCTCTTTCCCTTCTATTGCGTAGCATAGAAAAATATAAATCATTTATGGCATTGTTTACGTGCGGTGTCCGTTTTACTCTCAGCCGCTAACACGGAAGTTGTCGAAAATATCAATCATAAGCACTACTACCAAACGAGTTCCATTGTTGCTGTCACCAGCTTTTAGCCGTCCAAGCTGTCTTTGAAACAATAAAATCGACTTGACTGATTTGCTAGATANTCATTTATGGCATTGTTTACGTGCGGTGTCCGTTTTACTCTCAGCCGCTAACACGGAAGTTGTCGAAAATATCAATCATAAGCACTACTACCAAACGAGTTCCATTGTTGCTGTCACCAGCTTTTAGCCGTCCAAGCTGTCTTTGAAACAATAAAATCGACTTGACTGATTTGCTAGATATTTATAGGCTATAAATGCTAGGTGAAGTGGGAATCTTAAAAGGCTTTTACCTAAACGAGCATAAATGGTTCTTCACGAATGCTATGGAGCAGATACACAGCTTTATAAGACCTGTAATTCCAACAATGAATGACAGAAACTTAGCTCGTAAGATTTATACATGTAAGGTACATAAGATACAAGCTTATTTTATTGGATTTGGATAAAGTTTGATGGTGGTGTAGGGTTTTAGAAAATCAAGATGGTGAACAAATTTCTAAGCTGCTGGGGTACAGATTTATTACATCATCAAGAAATTATTACACAATGTGAAATCTAGGTACAACTGGTGAAATTAACCATCTCATTGACGTTTTTAGTCAGGTTTCATTGGGCAACAATTTGTAGGGGTCGTAGGCTAGAGAAAAGGTCGCTTATTTATAGCGTGCTTCTGTACCTAGAAAGACATATCGCGTGTTAGCTAGAAAAATAACAACAATAGATCTCTTTTCTTATCGACTCAGTATAATTAAGTACGTCTTCGCAGGACCTTTTCTGCTAGCATTTTCCATCGTAGTATTGATATTATATAGCATAAATTATGTAAAGTATTAGCCTATATTTATGCATTGCATAACTGCCCTGCTTTCAAAAAATTTTGTGCCCTTCGTTTAGCAATCCCGGTGTCCAAACCACCATAAGAATTCAACTTTCCCACCACATATATCGGCCCACAATATCTCCTGAATCTTATGAAAAACCAGCTACTTTAGAGGGCAATTACTCTACGAGATATGCGGATACCGGATTAAAAATCTTTGTAGCGTTAGGCGATATAGCTTTGAAATTATATTTTCTTTCTTAGATACTAAGCTGCGATTCATTTATGAATATTTCTAGTACATTCAGTTTTTCCTTATGTGCCATGGACATAATTGCTGTATTGACCGGTCTGACAAGATAGTGACCCTAATTTGGTGAACCTTAGAGTTGATAATACTATCTCGAACCTGGGAAAATGTAACTCGCATATACATATGCATGCAGTTTGGCCTGAAAACAAGGATTTAAATATGCGCTAGCTGG
>QVIK01000239.1:0-51555 GCA_003957845.1 Oidium heveae
AATACGTGAATTTCCTATAAATTAGGTCTCCATAGTTTGAATATTAAATACCATCTTATATCTAAATTGCATATGCTTTATTTACCAGATTTGTAACACTTGATCTAAAAACCAATTCACTGACCTTCCATATTTTATGTCCCGAACGAAAGTACATTACCACGAAAGAATGAAACACATCTATGTCGATGCTCTCTATCCACAGGCCAAAAGAACGACTTCGGCCTAACAGCAATATCTATACCACTCATCATTTGATAACATATGAGATGATAGTCAGTTTCGAGTGTGCCATCGCTGGAGGAAAAACTTCACAGAATCACTGGGTACGGGCTCCCTCTCAAAAGGCCTTCCGAGTCCAATAGTTTTACCTCCATCGAAGAATTTTCCTTCGTCTTCCTCCATCCATCCAGCCAACCAGCCTTGCTTCATCTCCTTCCCTTACTAATGCCTCTGGAAAACTAGAGGGCTGTTTTAAGCGGATGCCTAAGAGGTTTGGAGCAAAAGTGATTATCACAAATAAGCCAAGCCTACTCTTTGAACATATTACGGACTTGGAATATTGAGTAATTGGATAGATTAAAGACCCGCCTCATTGATAAATTCGGATTATACGATTGTAAGGGATAAAGCATGTGATAAATCTAATTTAATCTAATTAAGAAGATGAGAGGGTCTCGACCTTTGATTTTTATTAAAATGATTTACATCAACCAAATGGAATCTAGTGCATATTGAATGTATCGAGGGCTTCTCTTAAAACTATTGTAGCATTTGGTACCTTACATCCCGCTTCGTTCCAAATATAATTGCAAATATCTCTTGTCATAGGAGGATATAGGCAAATACGGTTCTTTAATGTCTAAAGAAAGACGACCACGCTGTGAATTGGAAATGCTACGACTCAGTATTGGCCTACTATACTCTTTATATGAGAGCTGAAAAAGTTGGTACGAGACACCGCACGTAAATGCCGAGTTGTCGGACGCCTACGCTAATCATTGTTCAGTGTAAATAAGCAAGTTACCTTAAAAACACTACTGTGAGCACACATTTTTTCCGCACACAGCATGAGTGGTAATAAAACATACATATTTGATCATTTACCTATGCGTGAAAGAACTAGTACATACAATAATCCTTCACTGTAGATATTTATCATTGTTAAAATCTGCTAGAAAATGATAGCTTTTCACTGTTTCCCGATATAAATACCACTGTAACAATATTGTCTCAGCACCGTGAATTGTTAAGCTTCTTTTAGCTAATCCTGGGATGATTTCCATCAATCAGAGAAGTTCACATCTGAATTACTGGGATAGAGACAGGGGGGATATGGGCCAAATATATACACAGCCTAGATTATTAAAGTGAGTCGCGAAGAACCCCGAGTTCAATCAAACCACTGCCGACCATTTTCGCTTAAACTGTGCGACTCGATCGAAGTGTCTATGATCATCCAGTGAACGTAGATCTCGTAGATATATATTTTTTATCACGTCTTCAAATAAGGTGTGGCCAAGTTCAATAGGATTATTCGTCCACTGAGACTAAGTTTTGCCAGGGCTTAGCGTGCACTTTCGGTTATTATACGCCGTCTCAAGGAGCAAGCAAACTTTTAACATATCACCAGTGATGTTTACTTGAAGCCATTTCTTGCAATTGTTGGAATACATATTGTATATATATATATATTGAATAGGCTGGCTTTTCTGATTACAGTGTACCGTGCCATAGCCCTGCACGGATTAGCGAGGCAGATAATCGTACAATGACGTCATCAAGGTCTGACTAAGTATTTGATAATTGATGGATAGATGGATAGAATAGATATAGAATTATTATTGACTTTCTTTGATACTTAACGTTTACATATTCCTCTACAATAAACTTACTAACGTAGGACACCGGACCTACCAACACTGATCAGTGATCACAGATCGGCAAGGTAGTATTGAAGGCGACTTTTAGAGTAACCACCTCCATCGATCGCACAGATAACCGAAGAGACGATAAAACGACTACTTACAGCGTTAAAGCCGGTTTGTTGGTTTATTAATCGTGCTAATAAAATTCAGCTAGATACGATAAGTTGATTTGCGTCCATTCACGCACAAAAATAGCTTCTGAACTATTTGCCACCCAAGACGTTGGAAAGAAATTTGTCGGAACAAGGATTAAATTTCGGCGCATATACTCGGCAATTAAAAGGAATAGCCGAGATTATCATAGTTATATAATATAGAGAGATAGAACATGTAGATAAAAAGATAGTAGTAATAAACACCCGTAATAGAATAGTTGAATAACAACATAACGTTACTACAATAACTCTCTATCTAGTGTGATACATTAGGATAGAAGACCCCTTTTCTTTGTGCTGCAAAGCTTAGGGACCTGGATAGCCGGTTTAAGCTATCAGGAACTAAAGATACAACAACGTTTGTATATACTATTATTATCTAGGTTCACTTGGTGAACCGACAAAATTTGACCCAAAAGACAGTAGTCGTTTCACTGAACCTATTGTTAACGGATATATATTATACTCAATTGAAGCTTGGAAAGTTCTAAAGTACAAGGATGATGATTTGTGGATGGCATACTAAGAAGATTTTGGAAAATGGTCAGAAGAAACATTTAAAATTGCCCATGTCAATGCTATAAGAAGTCTCAGAGATTTCCTTCGAGTAAATGATGTATTCGTTAGCAAGGCGAAAAGTGTAAATATGATTAAGTCACTGATGGAGACACTAGATGAGACAGATCCGTTGAAGTAAGTTCACGTGACTGATTGTAGTTAAGCATTGGTTAAGCGTGTTGTTGTACGCGCTAGTAACGCGACTATAGATCTCTGAATCCAGTAGAACTAGATAGTAATATATAATGAATATAGTTTAAAACAAGATCAACATCTTTGGACACCACCAGAAATTCAGTATCAATTAGCTCGGGGTCCTATGAATTCCTGACTCATAGCTCCACCAATAAAAATAAAAGATCCAGATGTGGAGACTTATGTAAAGCTTTGAAGAGGTAGTACTACATTCAACTAACTAAAAGTCTAAGATACAGAAGGAAAGAGAAGAAACCCGTCGAGGGTTGAGATTTAAGAAAGTACAAACGCGTAGATCACTAGCTACGCGAAATTACAATCTGATTATATCACGTGACAATCATTGTAAGTTAAACTATGAATTGGTTCCTCCATATGTTAGTTTACCACAGGCTTTTCTATCAGGGTTACGCCGTGTTACTACCTTATTAGAATCAGGAAGTCCTGGGGGCCTGACACTTATGAAACAAATCCAACTCTTATATATAAAAATGATGATGCTAAACAAATTCCTACTATCTCGCCATCCCAACAAATTCCTTTTGAACAAAATTTACCTTCACAAGCCGGACTATCTCAGCCTTACTTCTAGTGTGCTCCTCAAAATTCAAGTTCGGGTCGGATGGTAGTGTGGTATGCCATCCGGGCCCTTCTCCTAAGTAGAGTCTGGGTAGCCTGGGCACCTACCCCACTTGAGACGGGAGATGGTTGGTTCGAATCCAACAGACCTAACCACATTTCGCGCGGTGGATATTTACAGGATGGTGGAGGCATGTCTGGATAATCCAGGGTTTGTAGTTTCCTTGGATGGATGTTAACGGTTGAGGGTTGACCAATGGCGAAGAAAAAGTGATTGTACTTCATAGTGGCATCTACAAATGGAATCTGAGGCATGAGTGTATCTAATGAAAAAGTTGAATCATCTAAAATGTAAATAAACACTGTCACTGTGTCATAGCCTAGAGGCTGCATACACGTTATTTGAAAAAAAAAAAAAAAAAAAAAAAAAAAAAAATTCAAGTTCAGTTCCGAATCCTCAGATTATAAAGAATTTTTCAAACTGTAAAAATTCAGACGGCCGAGCAATCACCAATTTAAGAAAGACTTATACTAAATTATTAAAGTATTGTGGCGCCGATGATAGCTTAAGTTTGAAACTAGAGATGTTGTCGGGATATTACTATATGAATTCCTTTAGCTTAGTTATGTTTACTTAGCAGTCGTAGGTCTATTGTAGCTGATATAAGCCTTGTTGATTATGTGGGACTATATGACGTCATATTGATTTTGCACTCGAATGTATATATGCCATTTGTAGATTATAGACTACATTATAACAAGAACAACTATGATATAGAAGAATCATTGAACAACAGTATATCATACTGAGTTAGAATACCCGGGACTACCGACAGATATTCAATAACCTTTGTGCTGAAAATGGTATTACAGAAGAATTATATCGAATCTCACTGCCAATCATGCTCTCTGGACAAGCTCATACTTACTACTATAGCACAATAGCAAAACTTAATTTAGAATTTAATGGTGCAGTTCAAATTTTGCGAAATCAAAATGAAACAGAACAGTGGCAGCAAAAAGATTTTTCTGAGTGGAGTACAATCACTCTTGCGAATATGTTAATTCAAAATAGTAATAAATCGTTACAAGAATGTTTTGAGTTCATTTTAGAAAATTTACGAAGTATACAGCTTCGTTTAAATCCAATTTATCAAACTCAGAAAGCTTTACGAGACAAGATAATTAATGCTTGAAGAAGTATACAGTAATGTTCTCTTGCCTATTACAGTCCTGCTCCTCCACTTGAAGGCGTCTGTGACTAACTACGGTTCTCTATCGCTACCGCCATGGAACTTTCTGGAAAATCTTTCTTTAACCAAGATGCTCCACCGTCTGGTCAATTTGTTGGGCAGAATGATGAATAACAATTTTTCACCGATCGACGCTACCATGGAGTTAATAAGTATATGTTTGAATTTGCTATGAGTTTTCTAAAGAGAGATAGTCTCAAAGAACAATATGCAAATCTTTAATAAGATTATATTTTTAACTAAGTATAGAAAAATTAACGATTTCTCTTCATTCTAATTTTTACATAAATCTTCGATAAGTTAATAATAGGATAAAACTTTACTTACAAAGGATATTCTAAGGCTACAAAAGAAAAGAATAGCTATCTATTCAACCAAACATATGAGACATATCAACTCAATTCTTGTCAGGACCAATCCCATCAATCAAACAATATCATTGTTGTATTAGACATAAATTGAAGTTGCCCCTAAGGCTTACCAGACCCAGAAAGAAAACAGTAATGCTGATCTTGTTGATCAACTTCTATAATAAACAATCTTTGACTAAGAAAATGGGAATTTCCAACAATATAATCGCACGTCAAGGCATCCGAATGACAAAAATCGATTTTCTAAAAAGTGTTTTGTTTGCAAACAACTAGGTTGTTGGTCAACAAAACATTCGAAATCAGAAAGAAATACAGCTTGCGATAAATTTCGTAAACGTATTCAACAACGTGGAAGAAGGCCTGATGAATTAATGATTAGCCAATACGTATTTGATTATGAAGGAGAAGAAGATGAAGACATGGAGATTTTTGAAACTCTATTAGTTCAGCTGCAATTAAAAGATGACACTGAAATACCCGAAACTAGTCAATATGTAACCTTTTATGGTGAAATTGACGGTTTTAAGGCTATAACTCAACTCAATGACCAAGCTACAAAACACGTCCTCACAGCACCATCAAACTCAACTTATATCCTCAAAAACCGTTATAACTCAACAACTTTTCAAGGTATTATGATAGATACTGGTGCTGCGCAGTGGTCTACGGCGGTAAAACCTCAGTTGTTAGCTCTACAAAAATTATACAATGTTAATTTTAATGAATCAACTGCAGGTCAGGTTAAAATAAATTTTGGTATTGGAACCACCATGTCAATAGGTTCTATTTTAGTAACAATCTTAATTGGAGGCATTACATTGCACATAGTCCCAAGTAATACACCATTTCTTCTTTGCCTTAAGGATATGGATTATTTAAAGGTAAAATTTGACAATCTTCGAAATGTTACGGTACAGTGTAATCATGAAATTCCTGTCATAAGAAAATTTGGTCATCCTTTTTTACTTTTTGATGATATTACGACAAGTCTAGTCCACAGTTATGCTACGGAATGTCATTTGTCAGATAAGGAACTACGTCAACAGCATCGTCGGTTTGGACATCCGTTTGCACGCCGATTAATTAAGGTACTCAAACGCTCAGGAAATAGTCCTGATTTAAAACAGTTGAACGCCTTACAAGATAATGTCATTTTTGTCAACTGCATGGAAAGTCACCAGGTCGTTTCAAATTTACCATCCAAGACGATTGTGAATTTAACCACTCAATATATGTTGATGTAATGTATATTGAAAATTAGCCAATTCTTCGTGTCGTAGATAAAGCAACCCGATTTATGGCTGCTAGGTGGTTACGAAACATGTCTGCACAACACACGTGGGATATGTTACGTAACTGTTGGATCGATGTGTACATCGGGACACCTGATGTGATAACACAGGACACAGATAGCAATTTCGCTTCAAAAGAATTTAGACAAAACGCACAAAGTATGGCCATTAGAACGAATGAAGTGCCAGTTGAGGCCCATCATTTTGTTGGGCTTGTGGAGCGATATCATGTGCCTCTTAAAAGGGTATATGTAATTATTGCTAAAGAATTAAAAGGATCAATATTGAATAAAAATCTTTTGTTGCAAATGGCAGTCAAAGTTGTAAATGATACAGCTGGACTAAATGGAGTTGTTCCTACACTTTTAGTCTTTGGTGCTTACCCATGCATTACAGAAAATGATCCTCCTTCCCCTGATATTATCGAACGCGCTAGAGTCATAAAAGAAGCAATGAAAGAAACTAGGAAATACTATGCGATACGGAAAGTTCAAGATGCCTTGCGAATGAGGAATAGACCACGCACTCATGAATTACATTCCTTAAATCTAAATGTAGACGTACTTGTTTGGCGTGAAAAATATGGCTGGACAGGCCCTTTTAAGATGCTGTCAATTAATAATCATACATGTGTAGTTGATTTGCCGAGTAGACCCACTTCGTTTCGTTCTACAGCTGTTAAGCCTTACCACGATACTATCCAATCACAAGATAAAGAAAAGGAAAAAGGGGAAAGTGAAAATATCAATAATGTTGACACGAAATCTGAAACCACCGAATTGCCTGTTAGATTAGAAAATAACGTGGAGAGTAGGCCGCAAAGGAGAAACCGTCGTTTACCAGAACATTACCGTCTTGAAATTCACTCATTTCTGTCTCAAAAAGAATAACTTGATATTGAAACTTCAATTAAATTGCGTAACGAGGAGATAATAACAACACCAGGATGACCATTCATGCATTCTCAACAAAAAGAAATTAATTCTCAAATAGCAAACGGTGTTTTTGAATTTATTCAGTTCGATCCGACAACTATGAATGGTTTAAGACTATTTAAATCCCGAATAGTCAACGAGGTGAAGGGAAAGGCTACTAATACGCCGTATGAGAAATCTCGGTTAGTAATTCAAGCGTATAACGACGATGGTAAGAAAGAAATTTTAACCCAATCGCCTACACTACAGCGTGTGAGCCAAAGAGTAATTGTAGCAATTGCACCTTCTCTTTTTCACCGGGCAAAACTTTATCTACGCGATATCACTCAAGCATATGTCGAATCAAAAAAAATTACTTAATCGGACAATTTTAGCATATTCACCAAAAGAAATGATTGAATCTCTTCCAGAAGGCACTATAATGAAAGTTATAAAGCCATTATATGGAATCCCGGAGGCCCGGACTCACTGGTTCCACACTTATCACAAATATGATTGTGAAAAGTTATCGATGACTCCCTCAAGCTATAATCCTTGTTTTCTCATATCCTCCAAACCTAGTGCTATTGGAATTGTTGGTCTCCTAACAGATGATGCGCTTTTTCTGGGGGATCAGGATTTTGCAAACATTGAAGAAAAAGAGCTGAAAAATGCCAAACTTATTGCTAAAGATGTTAATAAACTCTCTCCTGATCAATCATTAATATTTATAGCTGTAAACTAGTTATGGTCAAAGGTGGAATAAATCTTATCCAGAAGAATCAAGCTGATCGTATAACATTAATTGATCCATTACATGACGCAAAGAGAACCTAGCTTGAACAACGGGCTCGTGGGGCTTACTTGGCCACAATTTGTCAGCCTGAAGCTTCCTAAAGTCTATCTGTAGCTGCTCAATGTCAGGAACCCGGGATAAATGAAATATCTTTGCTTAATAAACAACTAAAGTGGCAGTTCCAAATCAGGATCGGGGAATACGATTTAGACCATTGCAGCTTGAATCAGCTAAGCTTTTTGTTTTTGTTGATGGTTCCTTCGCTAACAAAAAGGATTTTAGTTCTCAAATGGGATTTGTAATCGTTTTGGCTAATGAGACAATCAGGGAAACAGATTCTCTTGTAAAAGGAAATATAATCCACTGGAGCTTTGTCAAATATAAAAGAGTAACCCGAAGCGTCCTCGCATCTGAGTTGTACGCAATAGTTCATGGCATTGATATTGCTATAGCAATTTCAACAACTTTAAACATGATTACAAAACAAATTGGAATCCAACAAATCCCAATTGTCATATGCACAGATTCCTATTCTCTTTACGAGTTTATGGTTAAGTTAGGATCCACTAAATAAAAACGTCTTATGATTGACATTATGGCGATACGTCAGTCTTACAAAAGGCCAGAGTTATCAGAAATTCGTCGGATAAACGGTAATGACAATCCTGCAGACGCCATGACCAAAGCGAATGCTACTAAAGCACTTAAGTCTTTGATTGATAATGGAGAGTTGTTAATACGAACAGAAGGATGGGTTCAAAGAGAAAAAGAAAAGATGCCAGTGTTGGAATAGACATTGTATATATATTGAATAGGCTGGCTTTTCTGATTACAGTGTACCGTACCATAGCCCTGCACGGATTAGCGAGGCAGATAATCTTACAATGACGTCAAGGTCTGACAATAAGTATTTGATAATTGATGGATAGAATAGATATAGAATTATTATTGACTTACTTTGATACTTAACGTTTACATATTCCTCTACGATAAATCTACTAACTGTCGGTTTACCACTTTACCTATGATTACAGAACCTCGTGCGTATTGCAAGATCCGTAATGTGTAAGGTTATTGTGGTTGTTCTTCTATTTACTATTTACGTCTAACTATATAACTACATAACGCGACGCTAATCTGCTGTCGCGCGAACACGTGACTTACATTCCCACACTGACGTAGGACACCGGTCCTATCAACAACAATGCTGCACGTGCTCTTCTAACTCTGGACACTGGAATATGCCCGTGATGCTTGATTTTTCCTTCGCGTCCTGGCTAATAAAACAAATCTCCATAAAGCAACGCAGCCACGAGCCACGTTTCTGAGAGATTTGTGCTCATTACGACCCGCTCAGTTATATATATATATATGTCGGGATTCTCCGCATCACGTGGCGAAGCGTCGCCCATTCCATTTGCTTATGTAATGTTTGTTTAGTAACAAATAAATCGCGTGAACCGTAACATAGATAGAGATAGAGATATAGATTACTTTACGAATATAAACGTTTTTACTTATTCAAGTGTACACAGTGATACCAACACTGATCACTGATACAAGAATCGAAACTATACCCGTACAGACGCTATAAAATCGAGGATTGTGCTAACTGAAGTTCGACTGATATAGATACAGCTCTTCTACGTGCGTTTCTATACCATTTGACTTCTTAAGATCTTTAAGAAACTAAATTCTTCATTCAATTGAAATTTAGCTTGTCTTTTAAATCTGCGTTCATCACGCATCAATTTCGACAAATTCTAGTTATTGCTGTTCTAGCATTTTGAGAATTTGAATAAAATAAATAAAATAAAATTAAGCACTAAATGTTTTCAAAATGGATGTAAATAGCCGGATCTCAACACCTTTGAAGGACTGTAAAACATTTAATGAAGATCTAGGAGACGTTAAATTTGACCCAGAGGACCCAAGTCACCAAACAAATAGAAACACAACGAAATTTGTTATTAAATGTTTAGATTCATACCGAGAACTACAATTCAAGGATAGCGACCTTTGGGAAGTATTTCGAGAAGATTTTGCAAATTGGACTATTACAACTTTTGAATTAGCAGACAAAAAGGCAATTCGACTGCTTCGAGATTATTTGCGAGAAAATGGAGTTTGGATTGAAAAGAAGAAAGAATTCCCAATATCTAGGGCCTTAAATAATGTGATTAAAAACGAGGATGAACATATTTGGACTCACGAGGAAATTACTCAACAAGAAAATATAGCTCCTTTCAATTCTATTCACAAAAGTAACCTGACCCTAAACCCAGGGGCATCTGTTACCTCCAGGACTATTGGAAAGACCCCGATCTCTCAACTACAGCATTTCGAAGAAAAACCGTTGGATTATTTACCAATGTCACAACCTCTTCGACAGTCACCAATCCGTCCTACAGAAACCATCTTCCGGCCAGCACCAGCTCCCACTCTCCAAAATGCTAGAAATTATATACATTCATCCCCTATTGAGCTTCCTTACCCCGAAAAATATTACCGCTCCCTAAATCAAAAACTTCCTCAAGCAACAACTCAAGCTTTACATGTCCCCCAACATGCTCGACCCCTAGAAAGTTTCCGGCCGCACAAATATTACTCATTACCACAAACACCAAATCACCATGAACAAACTAATCCAAATATCTCACCTTTAAATCAGCCCAATTTTCAAAATGAGCCGGCAACTCATTATAACCCTAACTTTCAACGCCCATCAATCTCCAATCAAAAACGACTAGTTAATTCCGAACCTCAAATTCCACAGATAACAAAACCTGTCATATATCCTAGACCCCAAACTTTAGAAACTATACCAACCCGTGAACTAGGAAATCTGGCCAAAATGTATAGAAATGAAGATAGATATGGTGGGGCGGAGGACAATTTAGACTTATGCTTCGGCATATTTTATGATATGTGCTCGAAGATAGGTATCCAATAGCAATTTTACAAGGATGCCATTTTCATTTATGCTCAAAGAATCTGCCAGGCAATATTATCATATGTACATTATGAGCCATGGTCATACATTCGAACATATGATAAGTATGCTAAGATCACATTTCGAAACAGAAGAACGCCAACAAAAACTAATGGTTGATTGGAAAAATATCAACTAAAGAAATATTATAGAAAATAATCAACATAAACAGTTATAGAATGTTTTGAAATAATGGTGGATAAATTCCGAAAGATTTAAATCGGATTACCCCAAAGGTACCAGGGTGACCTTAGCTTACGAGATGTAGTCGTTGATGCTGTCCGTGATGTTCGCGAATGTTCGTTTGCTTGCTATAAACCAGCACAAACGTTTGAAGCATTCTGTGCAGATGTCCGTGCATCGATTGCCACTAATGATCGACTTATAAAAACCCAAGCAACATCTACACAGGAGTTTATTTCAAATGGATAATTTTTTATAGATCGTAAATATGGTGGAACGCATTTTCCCCAACAAGAAATACGTTATCCAAAATCACAAAAGTTGAAGAAATGTTTTGTGTGCAAAAAGGAAAATTGTTGGTCAACAAAGCACTCAAAACAAGAGCGTGAAAAGGCATACAATACGTTCCGAGAACGACTCACAGCTAATGGTAAACCGGCTGGAGATCGACAAATTCGACAGTATGTCTTGGAATGTGAAGGAGATCAATCCGAAAACGAAGCTGATATATGGGACGCGTTGATTATGAACCTAAAGTTGGATAGTGATGACGATGAGTATAATAGTTATGAAGATAATTGTAATGATAGTCAAAATAATGATAGAATTTCACAATACCTGACAGCTTTTGGAGAAGTCTGTGGATTCCACACAGTCACTTTCTTAAATGACCAATCAGCAAAACATTCCCTTACAAAATTTGATTCCTCCAACGACAACCAGTCACTTGTCTGTCCAGTAGATGTTGTGAGCAACCATTCATTCACAGACCACCACTTCTTTGTATCTAAATGTATCTCACCGATAGCCTCTACATTCTCATTTGATTCTAACAACTCACGCTATTCAAATTCAAAATTCCATGGTATAATAATTGATACTAGAGCAGCTAAAGTTTCAACAGCAGGCTATAATCAATATTGTGCTCTTGCTAAAATCCGAAACCTTGCTATGGACGATTCTCAGGCTGGTAAGACAAAAATTTGCTTTGGCATTGGCACTTCATGTTCAATGGGCACTACAATTGTTTGTACCCCTATAGGAAATATCGAATTCCATATATTTCCATCTAATACACCCTTTCTGTTATGCCTACAAGACATGGATAAACTTGGTGTACTATTTGACAATCTACGAAATATTCTGATTCAGAAAGAAACAGTGGTCCCAATTATCCGTAAATGGGGACATCCCTGGATGCTCCTCGGCAGTAGAGAAGAATCTTTGGTATATAGTTTCACGTCAGATATCGCAGAATGTCACCTTGCCGAATCTGAAATTCGGCAATTACATCGTCGGTTTGGACATCCTTCCGCAAGGCGCTTAGCAAAAGTACTTAAACGCTCTGGTCATATCTTCGACAATAACGTGTTATACAAACTGACTAAGTACTGTCATTCCTTTCAAATGCATGGCAAAAGTCCTGGACGCTTTAAATTTCGTCTTCACGATGAGAAGGATTTCAATCATTGTATCATTATAGATGTTATGTATATTGATAATCGACCAATATTACATGTCATTGATGAATCTACAAAATTTAACGCGGCAAGATGGTTGAGAAATGTTTCGGCACAGCATACATGGGATGCATTAAGGGCCTGCTGGATAGATGTTTACATCAGATCTCCAGATCTGGTGACCCATGATGCTGGAAAAAACTTTGCTTCAGGAGAATTTCGACAATACGCGGCATCATTAGCAATAAAAACTAAAGAAGTGCCAGTTGAGGTACACAATTTAGTCGGTCTGGTGGAAAGATATCATGCTCCTTTACGCCGAGCATACGAGATAATCCAAGAAGAAACAGAATGGCTCGATAAGGAATCGATGCTACAAATGGCGATTAAAGCCGTCAATGATACGGCAGGCCCAGATGGCATCGTTCCAACTTTACTAGTCTTCGGCGCCTACCCTAGAATGACCTCATTAGATCCACCAGCGCCTTCTATTGTTAATCGAGCAATCGCAATAAAGTCAGCCATGAAAGAAGTCAAACGATATTATGCAAAAAGGCAAGTTACAGAAGCATTAAGGATGCGAAATGGTCCAAATACATCTAAACTTCATAACTTACCACTAAACTCTCAAGTCTTGGTTTGGCGCGAAAAGGAGGGATGGACAGGCCCCTTCGAGTTTCTTGGAATAGAGAATGAAACATGCACAATTAAAATGCAGAATGGCCCTACGGAGTTTAGATCTACATCAGTAAAGCCTTATCACTCTGATAAGCCTGATAATTCATCACCTTTAAATAACCATCATTCTAATTCTCAAGAAATTGAAAATATAGCAAATTCTTCTATACGAAAATATCCAACACGTGAAAGAAAACCTTCACAACGGGCGCAAGAATCTCAATTGCACAATGCCTTCGTCAGCAATAAAGAATCACGTGATTTAATACTCTCGCAAGAATTGCGTTCAAAAGGAATCATAACTACACCCGGGAAGCCTTTTGAATTATCCCGCCGTAATGAAGTGGAAGGATTAATTGATAGAGATGTTTTTAAGTTTCTGACATATGACCCACAATCAATGCGTGGTATAAGGTTATTTCGCTCTAGGTTTGTCGACGAAGTAAAAGGTAAGACAACAAATACACCATACGAAAAATCAAGATTAGTTATACAGGCGTTCAATGAGGAGGGAAAGAAAGAGATCCTAACACAATCACCGACAATCCAGCGTGCTAGCCAGAGACTTCTAGTAGCATTTGCACCTTCCTTATCAGCAATGAATATTCATGTTTACCTCCGTGATATAACTCAGGCATACGTACAATCGACAACCTGCTTGAATCGTACTATATTGGCAAAACCGCCAAAAGTAATTGTCTCATCATTGCCACCGAATACAATCATGCGCGTACTCAAGCCGTTATACGGTATTGCAGAAGCTGGCACTCATTGGTTCTCTACATACCACAAGCATAATTGCCGTAAACTTGGAATGATGACATCAACATATGACACATGCCTATTAATTTCAACAGGCAATGATTTTGGCCTTGTGGGAAGGCAGGTTGATGATACATTATTCCTAGCAGATAAGAGGTTCAAAGAACTGGAAGACCTTGAGTTACAAAAAGCTGGATTTGTGGCTAAACCAGTTGAACAATTGACTGATGGACAACCATTAATATTCAACGGGTGCAAAATTATTAAAAATCTTAACGAAATAGAACTAACCCAAAAAGGACAAATTGACCGCATCCAGCTAGTTGACAATAATGACGATGATTCTAAAGAAGTTTATCGGGCACAAAGAGCCCGTGCTGCTTATATATCCATAATTTGTCAGCTGGAAGCGGCTTTTGATCTCTCCGTGGCCGCACAACACCAAGAACCGACTGATAGTGACATTAACATCCTCAACAAACGTCTCTCATGGCAAATGAAAAACAAAGATCGAGGATTGAAATATATCCAAATTAGCCTACAAACAGCAAAACTCATAGTATTTGTAGATGGATCATTTGCCAATAATAGGGATTATAGCTCACAAATCGGTTACGTCATTAATCTGGTCAATGAAAGTCAATATGATCAGAACTTTAAAATTAGGGGTAATATTATACATTGGAGTTCCGTTAAATGCCGACGAGTAACTAGAAGTGTACTAGCATCAGAGTTGTATGCTATGGTAACTGGGGTAGATGTCGCGTTTTCAGTTTCCACGACATTGAACTTGATTACAAAAAGGCTAAACCTCAACGATATCCCTCTGATAGTATGTACCGACTCACTCTCATTGTATGAGTGCATGGTAAAGCTGGGAACCACTAAAGAGAAACGTTTAATGGTAGATATCATGGCCATAAGACAATCTTATGAACGACGAGAACTATCTGAGATCCGGTGGATAAGCGGTGAGAACAATCCTGCCGACTCTATGACAAAAGAAAACCCCTCAACCGCTCTCAAGAAGCTCATCGATACAAATGAGCTAGATATTAAGGTCCAAGCATGGGTAAACCGTGTAGAAAACAACAAGAATACTTGTGATGTGGTTTGAAAGCAAATTCAATTGAAAACGAAGTTATTTTCTTAGTCTTACTACGCTGGGGAAAACACAAATAATTTAAATAGTGCCAGTGTCGGGATTCTCCGCATCACGTGGCGAAGCGTCGCCCATTTCATTTGCTTATGTAATGTTTGTTTACTAACAAATAAATTGCGTGAACTGTAACATAGAGAGAGATAGAGATATAGATTACTTTACGAATATAAACGTTTTTACTTATTCAAGTGTACACAGTGATACCAACAATATATATATATATATATAAAGAGAGAGAGAGAGACGAAACAACCTTTAACCCCGCCTCTCCCCACAGAATATGAATGGCTTTATGTTCAAAGACTACTCGACCTAAATTTCCAGTATTTAATGAATCTGGAATTAGGAGGGCCTTTCAAAAAAAAGTAAAAGTCTATATTAAAATTTTTGTTAACACTACAATGGGCATCATGCGGCTAAGAAATTGTTCAAAAGCTCCGTCTTGCGGGGATTTTGGCTCCACATACCATATTGAAGACGTGTATATGGTTGTGACGAGGTGTAGATTCTTCGCTTATCCAAAACGCTTGGGAGCACCAACTAAATAGCAAATGAAGATATACATGCAGGCAGGCAGGTAGGCAGACAGACAAACGACATTACCAAGCAATAATCCGTGCTAGAGAAGCCGAAGCAAGAGCTGAGTCTACAAGGGAACTTACCTGTGATTAAATATACAGCTATTCTGTAGTAGCTGAGTCTGCTATTGAACAATCCCAAGCGCCTCCTGTCGAATTCCCGACATGGAACGCCATGCGATGGTGAGTAGCGTCCTTTAGGGTCGTTAAAGCTCCCCGCTGAAAAAGCAGGTGGCCGCACCATTTATCATAATCAACATCCCACTTGTAGATTTACTGTCTGTAGGGCCTCCAGCAAAATCAGCATTAGGGAAGGCCCGGAATTCCTCAGCTTTAGAGCTACCAGCTTATGTCTCAATTACGTGTCCAACATTATAGTAATGAATATCTTCTGATATTTCTGTTTTGGGGCTCTTCCGTTCCCAAATTAATCCATATTGAGTAGTGGCGGCAATATATCCAACGATACGAAGGGCTGCTCTTCAATGCTGCTTGTAGGCTGTAGAACTAAACTGTTGGAGTTTATGTACCGCAAACAATATGTCCAGTCTAGTATTACACAGCCAATTAAGCTTCCCTAGGAGACTAAGAAAAGTTAGACAATCATTTTCTTCGAGCTTATCAGATTGATTTTGCGCTAGACTTGTTACTGCCCCTGCATCCATAGGAGTAGTATATATAGGGCTTCCTGGATAGTAGAACTTATTAATAATTTCTGCCGCATATTTTGATTGATCTAAGCTAATACCCATCTTTGTAATATTTATGCCCATTCCTAAGGCCCAAAGAGCATCTCCGAAATCCTTCATCTCGAAACGATTTTTTAAAGCTAAATTAACCTTATTGATCTCCTTATTATCTCCCCCAGTGATCAAAAGGTCATCGACGTAGATGCCTATAATTGTCAATTTAGACCCAGTTCCGCGAATCATAATGCTCGGGTCGGTGGGAATTATTTGAAATTCCATTGATTTAAGGTAATTAGTGAGTAATAAGAACCATACTCTTGCCGCTTGTTTTAGCCCATAAATGCTTTTTAAAATCTGCACATATTCACCAAATTTTGTCTTAAGTGCACCTGAGAATTTCATGAAAATTTTCTCTTATAAATCACCAGCGAGGAAAGCTGTTACAACATTAAGTTATCTTATGCGCTATTCGTTTTGAGCTGCAACAGCGAGGATAATCCCAAAGGCATCAAATGCCATGGTTGGTGCGAATGTCTCTTCATAGTTGACACCGTGAGATTGAGAGAAGCCTCTCGTAACAAGCCTTGATTTGAATCTGGAGACATTCCCCATATCATCATATTTTACACTAAAGACGACTTTTGCGGAGATTAGATCAGTATTTTTGATATCAGTTGGTTTTGAAATTGGCATAGAGAATGTTTCTTTATTTTGTATAGAATTGAATTCTGATTCTAAAGCTTCCAGCCATTTTTCAGAATTTGGTCCTTGCAAGGCTTCTTCAATCGTATCCGGTATAGTTATACAATCGAAAGTTTCATCGTGAAAGACATGTACTTTTTTAGCCTTTTCTTTGGGTCGCTCGCTTCTTCTATCGCCTCTTTCTATTTCAATTTGACGTCTTTCAAGATTCGCTTGATGTAAAGCTGTTTGCTTTGCATGTTTCTTAGCTTTACGTTCTTGTTGAGTAAGGGCAGTTTTAGAGAGTGGGTTGTTTGGTTCTTGATGGGTTTCTAAGATTGGTAATTCGATAATTTCGCTAGCCATAGATTCAGGTTCTGGAATTTGTATGATTGAGTGAGGGTTTGATTTATTTGAAGAGATTGATGTATTTTTCATGTCATCGCTGTCATCGCTACTGCTAGAACTCTCATATTCGTAGTCGTTATCTGATTTATTATCTTTTTCATTTGGATGATCATAATGAAATACCTTTTCTTCATCATTCTTAAGTTCATTACAATTAATATCATGAAGCTCATTAAATGTCATGAAACAAGCCTCATGTACATTCCGACTTTTTGGATCGTAAACTTTGTAGATATTTGTTGAGTCATCATGATATCCCACAAATATTCCTTTCCAAGACTTTTTTGATAGTTTCTTTCGTTTTTCTTTAGGGATGTGTACATAAGCTGGGCATCCCCAAACTTTATATTTAGAAATTTCCGGAATTACACCATACCATGCTTTCCAAGGGGTCGTATGGGAATTCTTTGAAACAGGTCCTCGATTGTGTAGATATGTTACGGTTTCCACAGAGAATTGCCAAACTTCTTCTGGGAGGTTTGCATCGAAGCGGAGAGTATTTACAATCTCTAGGAGCGTTCTATTGCAACGCTCTGCAATTCCATTAGCCTCAGGATGAAATCCGACTGTGGTCTCTAGTTTAATATTGTTTTCGAAGACCATGAGGATACAGTTTTATTATTAAATTCACTTCCACGATCGACATGAATGCATTGAATTTGCTCTCCGTTCATTTTTTGCTTACATAATTTTTTGGTCTCTTTTTTGAAGAATTTGAGTGTCTGAAAAACATCAGATTTATGAAGAAGAAAAAAGGTGTAAAAAAATCTGGTTGCCTCATCAGTGATAGTAAGAATATATCTCTTCCCTTGTATTGAAAATGTAGGAAATGGTCCACATAAATCGATATGAAGCCTTGCGAGTTTTGTTGATGAGCGTGTCATTGGTTGTCGGGATGGTTTTCTTGTACTATTACCGAATTTACAAGCTTCACAAAAGACATAAGAGAAATTGTGACCTTGCGGATCTAAGACCATTTTAGGAAATTGATCTGTTCTTGACCTTCCTGGATGTCCCAGTCTGGCATGAGTTAATTCTGCGTCCATTTTGTTGACTGCTCGATTAACAATTCCTGAATTTTGGGGTGAAAATGATTGAGGGTGGCAAGAGGCATAATTTGACTGGTCCAGATACCAAGTCCGCTGGCGTCTAATGCCTCGTAAATATGTCTTTGTATTTCTATGTAATATCATGCTACCATCTGGATCAATAGTACATTGCATACCTCGAGATTCATTTAATGGGCCAGTTGATAGTAAATTTTTATCAGCTTCCGGAAAAAGCAGGACGTTCCGTATGATTATAGTTTTTTGTCTATTATCTAATCTGCATTGGATACAAATATCACCTTTTCCTGTTGATGTCATATGTTGACCGTTAGCACAAACAATTTTGGTGGTAGATGGATAGAACGAATCTTGGAGAAATAGCTGAGGCTGATTGGTGATGTGCGCGGAGGCACAAGTATCTAATATCCATCCATAGTTTTTGTGTTTATTTGGATTGTGTGATCTTTACTTGTATGGGCAATTTCACATTCATGAAGATGAGGAAGTAATGAAGGATAAGTAGAAAATTCCGAATCAGACTCTGAATACATAGTAACATCTAATTTAGCAGCCATGTTGGCTTTTTCAGTTTTGCACCCAGTGCTGATGGGCCATTTTTTAAGGTATTCCTTCCCTTTCTCACTCCTTGCCAAAGCCTTACCCGCTTCAGTTGCAAGATATTTAGGACAATCTTGCTTGCGATGATGGTTAGGTAGATCGGCGAGAGATATCTTACACCCAAAACAAATTTTTCCGATCGATGGTTCTTGATTGGTGCCAAAATTTGCTTTTCTTGCAGATTCACTCATATCAGACAGTAGATCAGAATTAAGGGCAGTCTCTTTTTCTTTTAATCTAGCGTGAATCGCTGAAAAGGACTGAGCGGTATCTTTTGCCTTAATTATAGCCATCTCCATGGCATAATCTTCATTCATGCTTAATAAAAGGAGCATAACCAACCATTGCTCGGGAAGTTCCATGGCAGGGTCTTGTTGGGTGATAGCTGCATGCAATGACTGGATTCGATCAACTTTTGTGTCTATATCGACATTTTTAAGAGTGTAAGTGTTTAGCATCCTCTCGCAAAGTGCCATAAGACGACTGTGATTTTCTCCTTCGTACTTGAGATTTAGTTTCTCACACGCCTCTTTAGGATTGTCGATAATTCTAACACTGCTCTGATGAATAGTATCGCAGCTTTTTATAATCATGGACATTGCTGTTGACTTAGAAATATCGAACGCATCGATTTTTTCTTGATGTAGCTCAACTTTCGTATTCCAGTCTTCATCGCTGATTGATTCGGGTCGGGACGCCAAAGGTCTAGGCTCAATAGCAGTTCCATTAATATGATGCCAACATCCTTTGGCTCTGATTGCTGATTCCAAATCTCTTTTCCATAGCGGATGAGACTCTTCTCCTGTGAGTATAACCCTCACGCTTTTTCCCATGATAAGGACCTTTAACTTCAAGACTTTTGAATGATTGATTTTGAATTAGGCAGCGAAAGGTCCTGATGACCGGGCTTTCATAACCTGTTATAAACTATATTCATTATATATTGCTATCTAGTTCTACTGGATTCAGAGATCTATAGTTGCGTTACTAGCGCGTACAACAACACGCTTAACCAATGCTTAACCACAACCAGTCACGTGAACTTACTTCAACAAGTAGTTGGAATGTCAGAGTGGGAGAGAGAGAGAGAGAGTAATGAATTGAGTTTTGTTTTATTACTGTTTTACGCGCGTACTCCTTTTCCGTTTTATGTTATTTGATTTCAATTCCCATTGACAACTTAACTAGACGTCTGATCTAATCAAAGCTTTACCAACAGTTTAGGTTTCGAATCACTCAAGAATGATATAAATGTTTTTCGCCATAACCAAACAATAATGTCAACTTATGTTGGTAACTTTATGATACTATCTACAACCATTGATTAATTTGATACTACTATCAAGGCTTTAACGAATGTAATTAGACTTAAGAATTTTGGTGATGTGACGAAATGTCTTGGAATTAATGTTGATAACAGAACTGATATTATTCGCATTAATCATCATGCTAAAATTGAAGCTCTCTGTAATGATATGGGTATGGCACATTTTAGAGTAGCTAACACGTCAATATCTGATGATAATTTAATTGATCGAGATACAGATAAATTATGTACCAGCCTCGAATCCACACTATATCATTCAGCTGTCGGAACTCTGTTACATATTGCAAATATGACAAGACCTGAAATCCAATATGCAGTTAATAGACTTTGTCGCTATGTTAAAAATCCGCCACAAAATGCCTTTCTATCTTTAAAACATCTTATGGACATATCTCTCACACAAAAGATGCCGCTTTCTTCTTTCCCAAAACTAATAAATCCCAACTTACAGCCTCATCAGATAGTAATTGGGGTACTACAAACTCTCCAAAAGGAACTTCAGGTGCATTCTTTTTAATTAATAGAACCCTAATTGCGTGGTGGTCAAAGAAGCAGTCTATAACTGCTCAAAGCACTTGTGAGGCGGAATATGCTGCTCTCACAACCTTATGCATCGTTGCGCAATGGATCCAACCTCTACACAATGAGTTGTTTCAAACTTACAGTACACCCATAATAACAGAAATCGATAACACTGCTGCAATGATAACTGCTAATTCCAATAAAATTTCAGCAAGGAATCGACACTTCTTAATGCGACAATCCACTGTCAGAGATTCTGTATATTTCGGTCCAAGTTACCGGTATGCTTTTATCTGATCAATCATGTATATTCTTCTATTTCTGATCTATCTATATATAAATACATATCAAGTATTATGTAAACAAATAATACTAACGTCAAAACACGTGCTATGAAAAGAGAGTTTGGCCACATGACATTATAGTTCCGACAATACAAGATGGCCTTATCAAACTAAAATATACTCCTACAGACATCTACAAAGCTGATGGTTTAACAAAATCATTGCAACGTCTAAAACATAGGTCATTCTGTAACCAAATTAATTTAGATCTACAGCATTCAGTTTCTGGGGGGTGTAATGGGTATAGATTGCTATATCACGTGAGTGCGTGAATACCTAATACGTAATACTGTTGTGAATATAAATAGTCAAGAGCATTCAATTTAAACTTCATAATTCTAGCTCTACAGAACGTTATAACGATAGAACCATCTAGTCGTTTCTATCCATCAGCCATAACAGGAAGAGAATAAAATACTCAATAGGAAGTGTTTAGAGGTTATAGTAGAGGAGATGGCTTAGTAGAATCTTCTGTGACTTAGACATGGGATTGTTAGGATTAGTACTATCAGCTCATTTGTGTACATAAAGTACCAGTTCTTCAATATTATCCGATCTTCGTAATTCTCAAATACAAGTATTCAGCATACAACTAAAGAGTACTTAGTTATTCATCCCAAAGCCTCAAGCTAATATAACCTGCTTAAGCTCTCTCTCACCTTCGCAACATTATGAAAGGTTCAGTGGATAATTTGTTCTATTGAAAGGATGCGATTGTCTGCTATATTGCTAGTAAAGAATCTAAATTTTTGATGGAGGAAATTTAATTCTATCCAGCGGTTCTGATCTATTTCGAAAACTGATCAGTGTCGATGAATCTATAAGTATTTAAACGTTTGATCATTTTTATTATATATTGTCTGCCTGAAAGTTTGTGTACGCATTCAAACGTTCATACACAGTTGAAGAATGTGGTGACTGAGGTTGAACCATATACAGAAGAATTTTGTGAATAAATTACTTTTTCAAGGATAACTATAATGTTTGCGATAATTATTGACGAGATCTTAGTGTGGCTGTGTCTAGAAAAAGTGTGATGTGGGGGGTGAACTCTGCTGATGAAGAGAAGAAATGGATGCTAGCTTCATGAGTGCCGGAAATTTAAGGCGAATATTTTAATATTACAACAGGCATAAAGACTGATTAGCAGGGGTATTGTATTATCCTTGGAGCGAGGCTTTGTCCTACTATTCACAATCTGCCTTTGTCGACGGAGCACTATAGGAAAACATCCAGAAGCAGCCCATTGTGACACTAGTTAAATTATCACTCAAAATTCACAATTCCAGATGAGAGGTCAACTTTTACAAATATCCCAAGAATCAATTCATCGGGCTGATAAATACCCCCATGAGTAGGGGATACAAAAATCATTTTAGGGAGTTATAGGTATGACCCGTCGGAGGAAGTTAGTTAATAGGATAAAAAGGGGTCCTGCGTGCATTGCATTGTGCATTAATTTGCAATTATTTTGTGCTAATCCGGGAATCACTAGTCGCTTTTAGCCCAATTTTACCACCTGTCAATGCCCTGTCGAATATGCAGGGCGGTTTAAAGAAAAATTAATAATATTGGGGTCGGATGAATCTAAGAGTCGCGACAAGCCGATGATCTTGCATTATTTAAGCGAGAGTGACCGGCAGAGAATATCTGGCCCGTGTGGTTGAACATTTAACTTAGAATATTCTTCAGCTACTTTGCAAAGCTCGGTGCAACAAGATGAGCAGGCTCAGCTCCGATCCTCCCACGCTAGCTGAGCCAGCTGCAGCTTTAGTCCATTAACACAGTCCAGACAGGATCACGCTTCCTCCACAATTGGATACTCGGAGAGTCGTGCGCACGTGATCACGACCATAAGCTTGTCTGTGCTTTGGACTGTTGTTGATCTCATTTTTCCAGCCACTGTGCAGTCACAGCTGTAGATCTAGATCCTTGCCTCTACTGGGCAGAATTAAGCGACCCCACGAATTAAATCGTCCAATTTAGCCTCAGCTCCAAACGAAGACGAACGTCATAATTAGCTTAAGGGCTGTTTCCTGCCACGTCTTTCTAGGACAAATATCGAACGCTTTAGCATCTATCACGACTGCCTTGTCGAGAATACAACCACACGATGTCGGGGACGGGCAAGAGCAGACTATCGAAAGACCGTTCGTTCTTGTTGCTACTTACATACCTCCAACCTTGCAATGACGCGGGCCTTCTATGATGCTATTAGCATATTCGAATCTATGTTCATGATCTGTGTTTCTGGGAGGCGCAAAAATTAGCTCCAATCCTTCAGGTCGTGCCGCTTACCACCGAGTCTCTCTTCCATGGGAGCGCAGATCCTCTCAACACATGTGCTTTTCTGTTTTTCACTCCATACAGCATTCACAATTCCATTCTGTCCAATGAAATTCTTAATTAAATCTTCTGGCGCTATTTCAGCAAAAACATATCAGGTGTGTCCGAGTCGATAGAATTAAACTTGCCGTTTTCAGAGCAGCGTTTGGTTGGCGATGACTCGTGCCAGTTGAAAGGAATTTTTCTTGTGAACTCCATCGTGTAGATCTCTGAACTCCATCCCACTAAATTATTTTCCTCTTGTAGCCTCTGCTCAATTGCATCACTATCCTCATTTCCTCGAGGCAAGATTCTTTCTCATCGATCGTCATTACATAATTTTGCATTGCACCCAGCAAACGATTGGTATAATTGGATGTTCGAACTTAAAGTGTGAAGATTTGCTCCTCACGAGCTTCAAAAGCCGACTGTTATTTTGCCCCTACCATAGATGACCATGTGCAGTAGAATCTAGAGTTTAGGCGTTTTGAACTAAAATTTGGAGGGGGGTAAATTTTTTTGCTTGGTGTAAGCGCGTCACCCATGTCCTGCCTTACCTATTTTTAAGCCAAACAAAGCAAGCGTAATGTTTACTATGTTTATCTAGAGTCTACTCTGCTACAGGAATTATGTTTACTCATCATTTAATCTAGAAATACTTAAACTCCTGTAACAACTGATGCCTCTTTTAATATATCCTTCTCTATCTTCTAATGTAATTATTTCCAATCAAACTCGAAACCAATCAAGGTGAATTATCTAAATTATATATTTTAACATCACCCACGGCTCAGCCATTGGTCTGTCTTCATCCATTGATACCAAGCTTAGACTAATCCAAATAGGCTCAGACGAAGTCAATAATTTATTTCATGCCTAATATGATCGTAAACTCAGCGGTGGGAAATTCTATTACTTCTGAAAAGCCGCGCATTGGTGTTTTAGAACATGATCAACAAAGCCAAGAGTCAAATGAGGAAGGGAAACCAACACACTATGTAGATGATGTTGAGGACGATATGGATGCGCTCATAAAGGAGCTCGATTCCGATGATAGTGGTACAGAGGAAGAAGTGGAGAATAATGATAATACGCCTGGAATTGGTGGAACATTACCGGACGATTTATTACATACCGATCCTTGCACAGGTCTCACTGAGGCGGAAGTTTTATTGCGCCGTAAGAGATACGGACCTAATCAAATGAAAGTAGAAACAGACCATATGATTCTGAAATTTTTTGGATACTTTCTAGGTCCAATCCAATTTGTGATGGAGGTATGCTACAATATCCTTCCTTTCATTTCTCTACATTCAACTCACCTTAAGCTCTACATACTGATATAAACTTTCCTCTCTATAGGCTGCAGCTATCTTAGCAGCAGGTCTTCAAGATTGGGTTGATTTTGGAGTTATCTGCGCTTTGCTTTTGCTTAATGCTGCTGTTGGTTTCATACAAGAGTATCAAGCTGGCTCAATTGTGGAAGAATTGAAAAAGACACTCGCATTAAAGGCCTCTGTTTTACGTGATGGGCGTCTCTATGAAGTAGATACCTCAGATGTGGTACCAGGCGACATCCTTCATATTGAAGAGGTAGGTTTAGCTATGAGTTCTAGCAGGTACGTATCGAAACTAAATGGTATCAAATTAGGGAACTATCATACCTGCAGACGGAAATATCATAACTGAGGATGCATTCCTCCAAGTTGATCAGTCAGCACTGACTGGAGAGTCTCTCACCGTCGATAAATATAAAGGTGATGGCTGCTTTGCTTCATCTTGTGTAAAGCGAGGCGAAGCTTTTATGATCATTATATCAACAGGTGATCATACTTATGTTGGTCGTGCGGCAACTCTCGTAAATCAAGCCTCAAGTGGAACTGGTCATTTTACAGAGGTTTTGAATGGCATTGGAAAATTTCTCCTCATATTAGTTATTCTGACTCTTCTGGTGGTCTGGATTTCATCGTTTTATCGATCTAAACCCATTGTCAAAATTCTTGAGTATACCCTTGCAATAACAATTATTGGGGTTCCTGTGGGTCTCCCAGCTGTTGTAACTACTACGATGGCAGTGGGTGCAGCATACCTAGCTAAAAGAAAGGCAATCGTGCAAAAGCTATCAGCTATAGAATCATTGGCTGGTGTTCAGATACTTTGCACCGACAAAACTGGTACACTCACCAAGAATAAACTATCTCTTGCCGAACCCTTCACTGTACCTGGTGTTGAGCCCGACGATCTAATGTTGACTGCATGTCTTGCAGCATCTCGAAAAAAAAAGGGCATTGATGCCATTGACAAGGCATTCTTAAGGGCACTCAGAAAATATCCACGTGCAAAATCCGCGCTTCCCAAATATCGGGTCGTTGAATTTCACCCATTTGATCCAGTTTCAAAGAAGGTCAGAGCTATTGTTGAGTCCCCACAAGGCGAGCGGATAATATGCGTAAAGGGCTCTCCACTGTTTGTTTTGAAAACTGTCGAGGAAGATCATCCGATCCCAGATGAAATTGACTTAGCATACAAAAATAAGGTAGCAGAATTTGCTACCCGTGGCTTCCGTTCACTTGGGGTTGCACGTAAGCGTGGTGAGGGCTCTTGGGAGATTCTCGGCATAATGCCTTGTTCTGATCCACCTCGTCATGATACTGCTCGTACAGTCAATGAAGCCAAGACACTTGGCCTATCAATAAAGATGTTAACAGGTGATGCTGTTGGTATTGCTCGTGAAACTTCACGTCAACTTGGCCTTGGAACTAATATTTATAATGCAGAACGTCTTGGACTTGGAGGCGGTGGAGACATGCCTGGCTCTGAGGTTTATGATTTTGTCGAAGCTGCTGATGGTTTTGCCGAAGTATTCCCACAACATAAGTATAATGTTGTTGAAATTCTTCAACAACGAGGGTATCTTGTTGCCATGACTGGTGATGGTGTTAATGATGCCCCGTCTCTGAAAAGAGCTGATACTGGGATTGCCGTGGAAGGATCTTCTGATGCTGCACGTTCAGCAGCTGATATTGTATTTCTAGCTCCTGGTCTTGGCGCAATTATTGATGCCCTTAAAACTTCACGTCAAATATTCCATCGTATGTACGCCTATGTTGTCTATCGTATCGCATTATCTCTCCATTTAGAGATTTTTCTCGGCTTATGGATTGCCATTATGGATAAATCCTTGAATATTGAGTTAATAGTATTCATCGCTATCTTTGCTGATGTTGCAACATTGGCAATTGCATACGATAACGCACCGTTCTCTAAATTACCCGTCAAATGGAATTTACCTAAATTATGGGGAATGTCTGTGTTGTTAGGTATTGTTTTAGCTGCTGGTAGCTGGATTACCCTGACAACTATGATTGTCCGTGGGCCAAATGGTGGTATCATTCAAGATTATGGCGTTATTGACCCAGTTATTTTTTTAGAAATTTCCTTGACGGAGAATTGGTTAATTTTCATCACTAGAGCTAATGGGCCATTCTGGTCGTCTTTACCTTCTTGGCAATTAATAAGCGCTATCTTAGCTGTTGATATTATTGCTACTCTTTTTACTATCTTCGGCTGGTTTGTAGGAGGACAAACATCGATAATAACGGTCGTTCGTATTTGGATTTTTTCTTTTGGGGTATTTTGCGTTATGGGCGGCCTTTATTATCTACTTCAGGACAGTACTGGGTTTGATAATCTTATGCATGGAAAATCCCCGAAACGTTGCCAGAAACAACGATCACTCGAAGATTTCAGTAAGTTACTTCGGATCAAATATGTGAAATCTTAACTAATCAAAATATTTAGTCGTCTCACTTCAACGTGTATCTACGCAACATGAGAAATCTGTTTAAAAAATGTCATTTTTACTCTACAATATTCTTGCGGCGTTCGGCTGGGAACGGAAAAAAGTTCATTACAGGGGATAAAATTCCTATTAAGGATTCAGGCTTATTATGATTTCACGACTAAAAGTTACTGCAAAAATTTGGTCTAGTTATTATTTAAAAGGGTGAAAATGGTATCGGCGTTTATTGGAAGTTATTACTGGTTTGAAATTAGCCTGTTCAAGGGGCACGCAATAAGCTCTTCCACATGATAGTAAAAAAATGAAATAATTATTCATGTATAATAATAACGCGTGTACATTTCATCCATAAGAAATTAAAAAAGGTAGCACAGTAATAAAAGCGGGTTTGAAGCAATTGAAATTAATATTAAGACAATGCGTAGTGTAACGAAAGTAACTAATAACGCGGGTTCCTGCTTACGTTTTCATGAACTACTAAAGGGAACGACTCAAGATCCCCTGATGTCTAGAGAAACATCCCTTTCTGTTTAATCCTGATAATTATGACCAAATTAGGACTTATTTGCATAAAAATCGCATATTTATCTGTTATGAAATTACTAGCATGGATATACCCTGTCTATTAAAGACCCTTGTACCAGAACCACACAGCATTATATTATTCCGCTATGAATAAGACGGGATATTTCAAATCTACTTATGCACAAATAAGTTTCCTAGTACATGTCCTAGTAATGTACGTATTACCAATAGTAAAGCATATACTTTTAAAGGACACAGAAATATTATATACATAAAAATATGTCCAATGTAGGTTTATATTCTATCTAAAGAGGAAAAAAAGTCTAAGTGGATAATATTCCACTATTAATGTGCGAGTGCAGCGCTTTGATACGGGTAAATAAACAAAAAGTAGATATTAGGTTACTGTGGAAACCGGATATATTCCGGATCCTAATCTTAAGGCAACAGCCCGTTACATATACCCAAGTTCTACGTAAACAAACAGACCACATTTCGATAAGCCAGTTTGATCAGATTATAGATGGACTTGTTGAGTAGCTTCAATCGCTGATCGTTGATCTATGGTTATTGAGCTCTGATATTAAACACTGATTTCTCTTCGTCGATCACGAGATCGCTGACCTTATGATCTTTATGTCCCACTGTCAGGATTGCCTTATCTTGTATAATATAAATTTGGAGATTCACCAGATCATAGTGTTCTACGATTCTGGTCTGGCCTTTTGGTCAAGTGATGATGCATCTATCTCGTGTATCATGTAGGATGGCAACCCTTAGCCTGTCACTCCTTGCTCCTTGCTTCTTGCCCCGCTGTCTACATGCCGCTTCTGACACCCACTAATCAATCAAGCTCATAATTGCCGGCAAGTTCGAAATCTTTACCTTCACGCGGTGCCAGTGTAAACGCCCAGTATACTTTGCATATCTGGGGTAGCCAAGAAGATTCGCACAATCCTCCCCTTCAGGATCCCTATTCATGACCGCGGATCTCAATCCTCTATGTCTCTATAACATGTTCCCCTTTGCACCTCTTTTTCGACGAGTTTACCCACGTTTGACCCAGGGAATGTCGAGAGAAGGGCATAATATTTTCAAATGACAAACTCTAATGAAGGCAAGCTGTTGGTGCTAATGGTCAGGCGCTAGTTGGACTCTATAGGGGTGGTAGGTTAGATCCCTATGTGGTTTACTGGAGGATGACTCGGCTGCTCGTCGTAAAAGAGTACGGTTGGAATAGCTGAGATTTTCCTGAGGAGATTTTTCCCCCTGGGTTTTCTCTTTAGGTTTTCCCTCAGCCCGTGGCCTTTGGGTCATGGCGAATACGTTCCTACCCATCTGTCTAGTACTTGTTTTCTTTCTTTTTTTCACAGGAATGGATCATTCGAGAAACATTCTCTGCACTTCAAATGTACTAGTTATCGACACTCCAGGTTGGTGTAGTTGATATCTCAGATCCCCAAAGCGATCAGCTTTGGCGTCTTTTGCCCAATGTGGAATTTGTAAATACTGACATAACCTTTATTTAGTTAGATTTTAAATAACAGACAAACAAGGTCATAATTTTGCTCACTAATATGAATTGGAATTTATTATTTTTACCAGCTTAGAATCAATCATGTAATCGGCATCATGGCTTTTCAATAAGTTGGGCACGTTCAGTAAAAGACAAAAGAAGCGAGATATGTAATTGTTGGATTAAATGCGTTCACCACTTTGCGCATAAAAGTCAAGAAACAATTTTCTAAAACCGTTCAATCATTAAAATTGGCTGTAATTGGGAATCAGATGAGAGTCTAACTCACTAGTAGGCAGCAATTTTTGGGTATTTAGGATTATCCATTCCAAGCATCAGGACCATGATGCAGTGTCAATCTCACTCCTATTCAAGTCATCGTAAACTAGACTCATGGCAGGAGTAGACAGTTGCGAGAACAACAACTGCTAGAGCTCCTCCTCGAACTACCTTTTCAACACTGTGACGTGAGAATTTGGTTTGCATCACTGTGTAAGAAAAGATGTTCAAAACGCCAAGCAGAGGGCTAGAGAACCCGCTCTAACTGGTCAACTCTCCATTGGAGCACTTCTGGATCTATAGTTCTGACAAAGTGTTCCATCGAGTTCAAAAAGGTGCGGACGAAAATCTTCTTCCTTTTATCACCGCACCTCGGTCTTCCATATTGCTGGTAGAGGGCTTAATGTCCAACACTGTATCTATTATGAATTCAACCTACAAGACCAATATATTCAAAATGTTATTTCTTTACGTAGTCAGTGTAACACCTACAAACCAAACTATATCACACCCACTTTGTTTTCTTTCCGAAGAAAACGAAAAAAAAACTACTCTTGGGTTCTTTTCCAGTTTTCGGGTTGTTTTCGCACTTTCTTTGACCCTTCGAAGTTAATAGTAGTTGATTATCGGGAACGAGTCTTGTTAGATAGTATTGAGAGCGCATTTCCGAGTGTATACTTCCTGATCTGTCTTTAGTACATGAACAAGAATACCCAAGCCAAGGCCGAGGCCAAGCTACACTTCACTACTACTAAATCCTATGAAGCCTCCTTATAAATGTGAACTTCATTCTACCATTCTGTCACCCAAGCAGCGTACGATGAAAGTTTGGCCGTAATCCAAGGACATATGTCTCGTGTTGTATCTCGGTATCTCGATCAAACCTGGTTAAGAAGCAACAAACACCACTTCATCCAGGCATGAACCAAAGAAATCCTTCATTTTGGCCATGCAGTGACGTCACTAATTGAGGGAAGCCATCCATTCCCCAAACAATGGATTTCGGTGTCTATGGCTAACCTCTTTGATGACTACAAAAAAATACTTCTTGCTTTAGGGTGTCAAAGCTTTGAAGGAGACAAATTCAACTCCAGCAGATACAGCAATTAAATTGCTATTCAACGGCTGCAGCTGAGACATAATGAAAATTTTCATCACTGATAGCATAGCTGCTGTCGGAAAGCCAAATTTGGTTCATAATCGAGATGGCTCCAATTTGTTTACTTCGGGATGCTCGACCGGGAGATACCCATCTCCATTTGAGCTTATTGAAATCTTTCAACGGCCCAAACAAAGACGTATCAGTTGTTAGCAGGAAAGGTATGATAAGAAAAGGTACGCAAATGCTTCCGGATGAATATTAAGATATAAAAATAAGTTGATCAATCTCTTTCTGGGATATTATGCTCATCAAAGTTAAAGGTTTCTTATAGTATTTTGGTGTTGATGATGCAAAAACGCAATGATTGAATGATCGAATGATCGAATGACTGTTAAACTAATGACTCTAACAGATTGGTTATATCTCATAATAATTCCCTGGAGACAGGAAATGACTGAGACAAAATACTATCCTGACCCTAAATAAATGTAACTCGCATATACATATGCATGCAGTTTGGCCTGAAAACAAGGATAAAAACATGCGCTAGCTGGGATCATACAGATCTTTACTGGGATATTTCTGCGCTAAAACTACCATGCTTATGTACGATTATTTCATAACTTTCTTTTTTCACATCCGGAAGTCTTGCCAGACATGGATTGCAGATAGGATCAACAAGTCAAAAATGTTATTTTGACGCAAGAAAAATTTTCAACAATCAAAAATCCAACAACTAATGCAGACTTTTTGGATCCAGACAAGAAGTTTGACAAGGCTAAAAGTCGTATCCAATGCAAGGTGACGTCCAACATCTTCGACGTTTGATTTCAGAGCAAAATGTTTACTTGGTGGAAAAAAAAAGTCCATGATTTTTGTCACTCCTATTAGCTTCAGATACCTGGAAAAAACGCGACAATTATCTCTTTGACCAATACAATGTTCATCTATTGCAGTTTTCCATTAAATGCATATCACTTTCTAATCAGAAATAATATACTTCCGTAAATAGCAACCACAATATTGTAGATAGACTGGCTCGAAAACACTTTGAAGGATGGAGTCTGTGTTAGATAAATATTATTTAGCTCCGATGAAATACCGTCAGCTTAAACATTGTAGATGAGATTCTCGATTTGGATTCAAAGTTGGCGCAGTCCATATCACTAAGCGTAGTTAAGAAGCATAAGATAACTCTGTTAAATTACAAGTTACGAGGTTTAGGATCTATACATATGTATTGGAGTATTACATTCTCTTAATCTATTATCAAGTGATAAAGTTCATATAAATTATTTATTTTATTATTAGATGAAAGATTCGTCTTTGTGTACTTAAATTTCTCTTATTAAATTTTGCAAGTTTCAATGTCTTATAGAAAACTATACTCTTATTTCATTCGGTGAATTAGAGAGCCATGTTCGAAAAACACACATAAACAGCCTTTCCAATTTAATGCTTTGAAGCCATGTAACGCATACAAAACTAGCAAACGGTCGAAATTGATAAGTAAATAGGCGCGGAATATCCAAGAAAAAGTGATTCTCATATACACCGGAGCATGTTGCTATACAAATAAAACAAAAATGAAATGATAAATGGAAACAGATGATGAATAGAAAATAGAAAATAGAAAACATTACATAATAATTACATGAAAAAAAAATGAAAGCTGAACAATTAAAATTAAAAACGCCAGAAAGTAACGCAATAGTACAAAAATATTGAAAGAATGAAACTCAGAAATTATGACTATATACATTAGAAAAAAGAACGACAAGCAGAGGTATAAGCTAGTACTTGGTCGGGCCTCTTCTGGCATCAATTACGGCCCTGCAACGATCTCGGCAAGATGCATACAAATCAGAAATATATTCATCAAGTACTGCATCCCAGGCCTCCTGAATGATCCGACGAAGTTCATCATATCCTACCCTCCTTGGATTGTAATCCTTGAGAGAGTAATGGTCTTGAATATATCTCTTCATCTTGGCCCAGACTTGCTCAATCAAGTTCAAGTCTGGAGAGTAAGTGTTATGAATACAAGGTTATGAGATATGGAATAGCTACCTGGTAGATATCAAATGCACGTTCACAGAGTGTTGAATAGAGTTGTAATTGGTATTAGTAGTAATGTATTAACTTCACTAATTACTTTCTACAATGAGTTCAATACCTCTTTATATATCTAAGTACTACATACATCTATCTTCTCAATCTACCATACTGAGGATGTTAATAGAACTGTCTTCATACTTCCACGATTCCAGAATATTCCTATATCGGTATATGGAATGTTCTAGAGATCCCTGCGTTAAACTGTTATGCATAAGAAAGGTTCATGTGCCGGTGTGGCTGAGTGTATTTCATCCTGTTATGACAGCATATGCCTGATATCACAAAAGTAAGGAGGCCAATCGATTGTCTTAATCTCACGACGGCGTAAGTTGTCCTGAGTAAGCCAAGATCGATGGCACGATGCGTTGTCGTGTTGAAACCAGGTGTTCCTTCCTTGTGACCGCTCGTACTGAACCAGCCTTTGTACTTGCGACAAAATGTAAGCATCGTACTTGGCTGAATTCATTGTTCCATACTCCTTTTCCCAAGATGTCCCAAATGCTTTCCTTACGTTGTGTATGATTCCATGAAACATCCATGCTGGAAGTTTCCCATACTTGGGAGTCAGGCACTCGGAACGAAATCGGTCAAAAAGTATTTCCTGCCTGTCGTCCTCTACAAGAACCGTCGCATATCTTCGGCTGTTGGCTCCTCCATGAGCCCAAACTTCATCAGAAAACATTTGCTCAGAAAGTCTCTGAGGCGACCAATAAAAAGCACGCATTACAAACTCCAAACGCCTTTGCTTATGTTCCGGCCTGTCTGAGAATCCCTTTTTCTTCGATACTCTTCGTTCGTATCCTTGCGATTTGAACACAGTTTGAATCGCTTTCTTCCCGAATTGGTTGAGATCCAATTCTGGGGCGAGATTAGGAATCATGCGGAAGGGAGCATGGCGATACTGTGGGTTACAGTGAAGCCGGCTCACCATTTCCTGGGCCTTTTCCTCCGACACAGCTGGTTTTCTCCCGCACCTTTTTTTCCCAGTCTCCAAACCATGACTTCGGACATATATACTTGCCGCTTAGTGAAACCAAATTGCTCCGCAATTTTGGTCACCGGCACTTCTAGATCCAAAGCAGTTTTGATTTTGATTCGATCCTCTTTCGTAGTTTCAAGACGACGATTTCGATCATTGACTGAAGAAGGCTCAAACCCTTCTAGGGTAGAGCTATTTACTTCTCTAATTTTAGCTCAGTAGTTGCAGTGGGTTGAATTAAAGCATCTGCTTACAATTCGGTAGAATTATTCGAATCTTGGCTCTCAACAGGGGGGAAACTGCACCCTATCGGACTCGGATTTTATGCCATATGAGGCTGGTACATACTAGAATTTCATTAGTTATTGACTTAGGAATGTGATATTAAACTCGACATACGAATTGGAATAACAACCTATGTGTTGTGGTTCAGCAGGAAGACTCGGCCCAAAATCAGAAACCATTGGAAATGGAATAGGACTGGTTTTTCTTAGCAATTAGTCAAATGGGGTGATACAGCAACCTACAAGAGAGATTGAGAAGTGGCAGATTCCATCAGAGGGTAAGATTCGTCTGTTCGAGACAGAGAGTTGGTGATGCCAATGTTTTCCATGATAAATTTTGATGTGGTGTATTTGTGTGATGGGGCTGGACTGAAAATGGAAGCTGGAAAAGATATGGATGTATGATGGTGGAGGTATCTTGTGACCTCGAGAATTTGAAGATACCCAATTTGGTTTCTTGCATTTCTCACCAACTTTCTAGTGTTACATTTGATCGACATCTTACCCCTGCCTGCATGCATATGTGTATGCAAGTTACGTTTATTTAGGGTCAGGATAGTAACATTACAGTCTCTTAATACAGTAAAGATCTACAGCAGAGACTCTTGACTATGGTTTGTTTTAAAGGTTTAGATATCTCGCTAGCTGATATCCATGTAGTTAAGTTAGTTTAGCTTGCTCCTTTTAAGAAGTATATAAAAAGGACCTATCCCACGGTAAGGAATAAGATAGAAGAAGTTAATGATAATCCAAGTTATTCAGCTCTCAAGAATAGCTTCCATCCTAAGGATAAAACCATAAATTTAATAATGACCGGATAATTCGTTGGGTATTTTCATAGTTCCCAATTTGATGACATTAATAAACAGTACCATAATTAGTACAGGTACAACTTTACATATCTTTCAAGTGACCCTCATTAGTACTAGTTCATAAATTTAGAACATGTTCTGGCATAACCCTAAAGAAATGTACATTCCGAAATTTTTCCGTGGATACGAAAGTTATGAATTATATGCGGTATTGTACTAGTATTGGCATAATTTACAAAGATTAAACAGACCGGGATAATTCTCTTGACATTAGACGATATCTTTTGAATTGATCCATCATTAAAATACTGGAAATACGGAAATATTAGTATATTAATGCTAATATACAGAAACGAATATCAGAGGCCAGTTGGTGTAATGGTCAGCACGTCGGATTCTGATCTAACCGTTCGTGTGAAATTTCCGGAGATGGGGGTTCGATTCCCCCACAGGCCTTCGAATCGTTCTTTTTGCTCATCTATTTTGAGTGTTACGTCACACCTGAACGTACTTCATGAGCGTCATTTTCCCTAGACCACTCCACGAACATTAAGTAAACCGACACGTCGTGCCGGAAATACATTAGACTTAGCATTTACTAACGTAAGTGAAACTATGGCTTGGGTCGGCGCTGATGAAAATGTAAGCTATACCATAGTGAAGGTCATAACGCGCTTATATGTAGAACTGTTAGTATCACAAGAGCAATACAATAGTACTACTATAGAGTGGATCGTCTTTTTCTAACCTTCTCCTACTCTTCTATTTTACAATCTAGTGTTATTGTTTACTCTAAAGACATCCAGAGAACTGTGTATAGAGCAAGAACATTGCAAATATTTTACATGTTATTTCTCTTCAGTTAAGCTAGAGCCCTTTTTGTTTCCACTATCTCTAGAAGATAACTCGACTAATAACTCAGGCATAAATCGTTTTCCACGTTTTTCAGGTCCAATAGCTACTGTAGTTACAATACCAACAACAATGATTACAGTGGAAATAGCCATTACAGAACCATAGGCTGGTACATTGGATCCACCTTGGCCCTTCACATGAAATCTTTCAGATAAAGCATTTATAATCTGAGTACTAGGTGAAGATATCAAATTGCCCAACTGGTAGGTAATGCCCGTGAACGAGGCTCGAAATGAGGCCGGCGCTAACTCATTCAAGTGAATTGGAATAACACCCCAAGCTCCTTGAACAAAGAATTGCATAAAAAAGCCAGTGACACTGAGAATATGCTCTGTATTTGGCAGAATCCAGCCAGGTATCATGAGAGCTGAGGCTAACGCTGCAAGAATGATAGTACGACGACGTCCAAAAAGCTGGGAGATGTATCCCATTATTGTTCCACCAATACAAGCGCCGACCTTCATCCAAATTGAGGCTCGACTTGCAGCAGAATTGCTTAATCCTTTGTTTTGTTCCAAAAATGTTGTGTATGAGTCCTGTGAAGTATGTGAATAGAAGTTGAACCAGCTCATAAGAAGTATGCAATATAGGCATTTTATACATTCAATTTTAGGTATTCCTTTAATATCTCTCCAAAAACTTGTTGAGCTAAAGAGTTTTTGACGCTGTTCATGAGATACTAGAAATTGTTGGGACTCTGGAAACAAAACACGAAGAAAACCGACCAACGTACTGAAAGCTGCTGCAATCCAAAACACCTAGTGTCAAAGTTAGATGTTGATTTTTAAGAGAAGAACATAAATAAGACCCGTGCATGTAGCCAAATAATTTGATCACAGGAAGAGAATATGATAAGACAGATAAATACCAAAACTAACAATTTTTGTGGATTCTGGTTTTCCTCCTACACCCAAATTGGCACAAGCTGCCAAAACATATCCAAAGGCATAACCTTGTTGCAAAATACCTGATACTAAGCCACGTGCACTCATAGGGCAATTTTCTAGTGCCATGGCAGTAGCATTACCATAGATACCTCCCATAAATAGACCAAAAAGACTACGAACACCTAGAAATTCGGGAAATTTCGCACAGTAAATAGTTGCTATTTGAAGAAGGCCTAATATAAGCATGTTGATAGCCATAGGCCATTTACGACCAAACCTATCGCCTAAGACTCCGAATATAGCTGCACCGAAGGAGCGAAGTAAGAGTGTAAGAGTAACGGCGCTAGTAATAGCTGTATTGCTCTTTTTATAACTGAAGAAACGACTAAGTATTAATTTTTTTATATTGATTCTCAAAATTCAAATCATCTTAATTAGGGAAGTTAATAGATGGAACATACACTAAGGCCAATTTTGTGGTTTGAATAGTTATGGCATGAAAATCAAAGGCATCAGCTGTCCAAGCTAGAAAACCAACTGCAAAGAAGAGCCAGTTATAGACAGAGAGTTGTCCTAGTAGGGTGATGGGGTTCTTAAGTGGTTCAGGCGTTACCCAGATATCTTCGATTTGATCTTTATCATCATGGACTGTATCGCGATATTTCCAGATAAAAAGATCATTCCACGATTTTCTTGCTGATAGAATCAAATCTTTAGTGATAGCTTTATTTTTTGATTGTGTTTTGGTTGGCAATGTTGACTTCATTGGACTTGAGTTCTAAGTGAAAGCTGAATGAGAACCTCTTTGGTTAAGCTTGAAATCAATCGAATAGAAGAGTTAAGTTGTTCTTCCTAATTGAAATGTTTGAGGTCTCTGTGATTTCTTTGTGGCTTACATGAGCGCCGTAATGTATCAGAAACATATTGACCAATATTAAGTGACAAATCATCACTGTGGAGCAAGACAGGAATTTTGTGAGTACAGAGTGTCGCAAGTTTGACGAAATTTATCTGTTAGCTCGCTCAAATCCAGCAGGATTGTCAAAGCTTGATGATATGATGATTATCGGGGCATGAAATTCATATGAATCGAGGTTCTGATATTTAATAGTGATGTAATGAATGCCGCCAACATTGAGCCACGTAGGAATGTTCTTGAAAGCCTCATAATATTGTGGGAGAGGTAGTTTGAATGATCATTTTAGTGGATACTAGACTGGACATAAGTGCCAGAGCGATGACTCCATGAGATCTCCCAACGTGTCTTGTCAATTTTTCAAAACGAAAAAGCTTGTAATGCAAAATTTCCTTTGTTGAATTGCTTCTTATACATTTTTTCGGGTCTTTAAGAGTCTATTGCTCAGAAGAAGTGAACATGACGTTGAGATTTTCAAACACCACCCCACATACAAATATCTTGACTTTCTCATGACTTTCAGAACCATGCAACCTTAAATAAAATTGCTTTATTTGATGTGTTTTTAAATTCATCGTGCAATTCGTTCTCTATGAATAAATATATGTATATATATGTTTTAGGCTAATATACATGTCGAGACTAATCAATGAGTGATGATGCTTTTTTTGGTGAAATAATTTAGTTTATTTGCAGTCTCGATGCAACACAGAGTTTGAAGATGATTGAAATTTTCGTTGATTACACTCTCACCTCTGATTTCATTTGTTGATTCAGTTGTTATGTACAATGGCATGCCATTCACCAATAATCTTTTTCCATACGTAAAAGTCTAAAGATATGTAAACATTCGGTAATTGCTATACTATACCCCCTGCCTAGATGAGCCAATTAGGCATAAATATTAGAAAGCCATAAATTGTTTATTGGTTATTGATAAATTTAGTCCCTCCTATCAGAACACTTTTCTTCCTGATTTGATATTTGTAATCCTACAACGTGACTTCCTAAATATATCCACAATTATTTCCTCTAATTAACCGCGCTAACGCGTCGGCATCATGATGATAAATCAAACAAACTGCATCTAAGTCGAGACTTTTCAAATTAACATAACTTTATTTTCCTGTATTCATTAAACGCTCTCGTTTGCTCTCTCTGAGCAATGGCAGATACCGACAGTAATTTCGTTTTATCGCCATTGACGACGCCAACGCGTGCGCCGCCTATCCCATCTTATCTCTCACCAACTCCAACGCATCGATCGCGAACAATACGCTTCACCAATATAGATCTTGATCAACCAATAAGATATAGCTTAGAGGCTTTTTCCAACCAAGAAAATCCATTTACAAGCCCCGATAAAATCTCTTCCAATAAACCTGAAGGAAATATATCGAAAGCTACGGAATATGTTTTTTGATGAGATACGCGATGCCATGATAGCACGCGAAAAAATCGCCGAAGAACTTTATAAAACTCTAGATGAAGCAACTAGTCGTATCCAAAAACTAAGACTATAACAGGCAATAGGTTATCTTGATAGGGCATTAGCTCTAGTGATTAGACGATTCGCCCACAGAGAGAATCTTTTGAATGACTAGAGCAGATGTGCTGGGCTCTCAAATTTTCACAACAATTCAGAGCGTTCCCAAAACCTAAAATCTTCCATATATGTAATCTTAACCCGGTTATTTCTGTTACATCACGATAAAAAACCGAGAAGAACCGTGAATGTCAACTTTTGCTTTCACGTCTCTTAGTTCAAACGAATCCGATAGCTTTCGACCTGATAGTCAGCAAAGTGATAACTCATATAAATTTTCAAAAGATACAAGAAGATTATCCAGAAATGCCTAAAGATATAAAAATGGACGCCAATGGACGAATTGGTCAAGGATCAAACAAAAACCTAGTCCTCGAAGGAATTTTAGAGTCATTACAACAATCAATGAATGCTCAAGCTTTGCAACTTCAAATGCAAGTGGAATGAATGCAAACAGACGTGTCAGAGCTTAAGGAAATGTTACAGCTATCAACTAAAAAACATGATTGTGTTCATCAAGCACATACACAAACGCAAAAAAACGATTACCCCGACTCTAAAAATTTTTACAGAAAAAGATAGGCGATGTCTCAAACTAAGACTCATCAAGTGGTCGCAGGCGTATGATCACTAGAATCGGATAGACTGGTCAACCACACATGGGGTCTTACTATACATCTATAGGCGTGATTTGGAACAAAGATAAATTTTGGATCCGTCAGATTATTTTATGAATTTATTTAGCCACGCTATCACAGGTATCGCCAAAAAATATGATAAGAGGTAAATATTATGAGATAAAGGCGAGTGGGAACTCAGACGACGCACTGGCTTTTCTAAAAGCTATGAATGAGACTTACAGAGATCGAAATGAGGAACAGATGGCTGCTTCACCATTCTATTCATGTCGACTATTTAGAAACGAGAGTTTGTTATCTTTTCTGCCTCGACTTAAGCAACTTCTTGAACGTAGTCCAAGCTTGTCTGAAGAAGATAAGAACATAATATATGAGCTTCGAAACGCTTTGACCAAACCACACGAAACTACTTAATTGATAGACCCCGTCCTAATACTTTTGGCGAGTACTTGAAGTTTTTATATACAGTCGGATCTGAAATTGAAGAGGTAGGACTCGTGAAAACAGAAGTATACGGGCTTAATCAAATCGGCGCTCTTGACGATAATACAAGAGTAGTAGCTGGTAGTAAGCTTTCTTGGGAGCACAGCTCTCTCAAATTTACACCGAGGGTTACCAAACCCAATACCACAAAAATCAGGTGATAAAGATGTAGAATGTGACACCATTATGACCTGTGTTAATAAATTCTGTGCTAAGTTCGCTCAAAGAATGAGATAGAAAGACGGAGGGCGGAAGGCAATTGCATCCGATGTGGGAGAAAGGGACATAGAATATATAGTTGGCGTCAACTCCCTCCTCTAAACCCGGCGTAGATAGTTTTCTCTCTATATTAGATCAATGAATCGATATTCTTATAATCAGGCTAGTATTTTGTCACAATACTAAAAGTTTACGGATCAGAACTCATCTTTGGGCTCAACCTTAAATAAAAGAAAATGAGAAAAACAACCAGTGTCGGAACAATAATAGTTGCTTATCTACGGCGCTATATAGCAATAAAAGGGCCTTTATAAAACGCACACTCAACGAAATTTCGTATCTAAAACATTAATGCAAACATTAACCCTATTCATTAACAAGGAAGTCCTCAACTTTTTTTTAGAAAGAAAAAAAGAATCTAGAAATTCGCCTCAGAGAAAGAGCTGCAAATCCCTAATATGAGCTCTTAGCTTGTACTGGATATTTTCGAGAAACGATTGAGCCCCAATAATAACATTAAATTCGCCAACCTATGGAAAACAAAGTACAGGTTGTAATTCCAATGCCTGATCCCATTGACGCATTCAATCATATTCCTTGGGGCTAGTCCCCCTTATCTGATTGATACTAGTAGGGTCTTTGATGCTCAAGCTTGGCGTCACAAGAAGCAGCTTCATACTTCGAATTTCAATAGCATTAACACTGGCGAGCTTTAGCACTAGAAGAGAACTATTAAGACTTAAATCCATTCATTCATATGAATTTTTTTTATACGGCCTTAGCTGCGTAATGGTGAACTAAGTCATATAACTTTCTAACCAGACAAAATGTTGTTCAAAGCCAACATCAAAAAACTTTCATTTTGTGTGGTGATATTGCTTACAATTATTAAAAATGGGAAGATATCATTATATAGTTTCTACATATTATATTTGCCAATGGCACAATTATTTGTGATAAAAACTGCCTTCACAATGCGTACATCTATAATGAAAAGTAATGAATTATCTCAGGTAAATCAAGGTACCATGAGTCGGAGCCAACCACTTTCGTTTTAAAACTCTGGTAACGCGATCTATATATCTCTAGTCATCCTTTTGAATATATTTTCTCATACACTTCTTATAGTGTTTAAATTATCTATTGAAGAACAATTAATGCTCCCAATATCACTAGAACCATTCAACTTGAAAGGAAAAAAATAAGTCAGACCCACCCAGCATATATTAACCATTACTAAATCAACAAGGCTTTTTCCACTCTCTCTCCCAAAAAAATTGTTCCTAATTCGTTAGTTCACTTAATTCTCGATTCTTAATGAGTCTTAATAGTCATCAGTAGCTAATAAATAGGTACGTCTTTATTTTCCCAATATCCAAGTCCTATTTTCAAACTTGAATCGAAAAAAAAAAAAAAAATTTTTTTTTTTTACAACTAACAAAAAAAAAAATAATTAAACTAGGGCCGTTCAGACTTTGAATCCGAAAATTTTTCGATTTTTCGAATTGCTGAAATTGTATATTAACTGAGCAAGAAAGATTTCTGCAGCTTGATATCACGTCGCATTTCCCGGAAATCAAAGCGCAATAAACCTACTCCTTCTTTTGATATATCATACATAATCTATTCAAAATAGAAACGTAGTCGTGAACAATATCAAATAATACAATGAGTGTGGTATTATTATAGGTTTATTTTTATTTATTTATTTATTTATTTATTTATTTTTAAATCCCCCCTGAAAATGCCTGGTAACGTCGAGCTCCAGAAATCTTGCTCAGTCAATATACAATTTCAGCAATTCAAAAAAATATTTTTAAAAAAATATTTTAAAAAAAAAAACATATATATATATTTTTCCGATTCAATGTCTGAACCGTCCTACTAGGTTTAACACAATTTATGTCTCAATATATAAACGTATTTCTAAAATCTCAATGTAATCTAATCTACTTGGAGTTCTAGGCGTATATCTATCAATCACGCATTCTATAGCAAATAACCGTATTTAACCATTTTAGACCGAAACAACAACTAATACTTTTTTTTTTTCTTTTTTTTCTTTTTTTTCAAATTTTTAAATTTTTAATGTTTAATTTTTTATATTTTTTGAGGGGGGGGAACTCAAACTCCCCCCCCCCATATAACAAAATGAAGAAAGCCGAGATTGGATTTCAAAAGAATCATATTCGCCAAGAACGAATAAATCACGAGTCATAGTAACAGAAAAAAGTGGGAAAAATTAATAATTCAGTGGTAGCATTAATACGATATTTAATCTCAATAAACAACTCAAAACTTTATGTGTATATTTGATTTTTGTAAAAGTCTTTGGAACTACGTTATCTAACTTTGTAAACATCAAACGCCAGCGTCAACATTTCTTCAAACAGTTTAGTTTAGTTGATCAAAAAGAAAAAGTTTCCTCAAACTTCATTCATGGTAGTTGAATAGGTAGAGATGCGACTCTATGGAATATTTTTGATCGTGATCATTCAACTCATCCACATTTTTGCATCTCCTCCAATACCAGTTGATTTGCCGGCACAGGCTTACGATAACCAAAAAGGTTATGAGTGCGGCAGGGATTTCTTCAATGACTATGAGGTCAACACAGTTCTATTCCAAGCTCTAAGTTCTTTAGATAAAGGGCATCAATTTCCTGAAAAATATGAAGGCAAACTTTACGGTGAATCAGTAATCGAAGAATACCTGCTTTATCCAATTAAAAAAGGAAAGCGGCTTCGACAGCAAAATTCCGGTTTTTAACAAATGGGCCTTTCGTATTTCTTGCGCTTACTATTTTAATAGTACCATATACAGGTTATCGTATTGTTTTTACTAGAAATAGCAATGGAGTAGTCGATGTGATTGCTAGAATTACAACCGGCGATTACACCAAATGTATTCGGAGAGATGGTCCGCACATAGAGTCATCGCACTCGGTGCTAGAAACCCCAAATGGTTATCTATGCGGTAGTCAATTTTTCACTGATGGGATCATTCATGAAAGTCTTATCCTAGCCCAGTCCGAGGTTAAGAAAAAGACCAAGTTTCCTGCTCCCTTCGTTGGACATCTCTATCTAGAAGAGGGTAGACTTCTGATGTGGCCAATCATGAAAGGAGAAAAGTTGTTTATATCCGGGTCGGGTAATTATATTGGTTTTCTGTCCATTAAAGGTAGAAATAAACACTGAGTTCAAATTTAGCTAGAGTTGGACCTTATTACTTGATTCTAAATGAAAAAAAGCAGTTAAAAGATGTTGTTGTCAAAGCATACAGAGGTAAATTTCTGAAATGTATACGGTCAAGAAAGCCCCCGAAAGCACCAGCATCTGACCCACACAGCAAGCTATTTGTGCCACCTCCAAAGACTGGTTTTATTTGTAACAAAAAGTTTTTCGATGATAAAGTTCTTGAAGAGAGTGCACAAAAAGCTAAAAACCTAGTCAGTAAAAGAGTTAATGATAAATTTCCGGAAGCTTATTTCGGACCTCCTTACGACCAACTATGTTTGATCTGGCCTATATTCCTAGATGGAAGTCTATTCAATAAGGGTATGCTGCTTTTTACCGTTACTAGTGCTTCCAACTAGTAGAGTATTATATTAAACATTCTTTAGGACATATGGGAATCTACCGTTTGATTCTCACAATAGATTACGAAGTATTGAGTGTTGCATTGTTTGTTGATGGTAAACTTGAGCCATGTCAAAAAAAAACAACAAAAGCAAAGAAAAATCATGACACAAGCAGTTATGATTGTAATAAGCAACGCTTTAGTCATCAGCAGCTTCTAGCAGCAGCGGAAGATGCTTGTGAGAAGATGGATACAATAAGGAGGAACTATTACCCAGCGATGTATCAAGGGCCGAAATTCAAGTTAGATGGACCCTATTTCACTTATCCGATCTTTAAAACTGGTCTTTATATGAATCCTAGTCATAGTATGCTCTTTTTTTCATCTTGATAATTAAATTTGTTGGCTTATATATGCTAACGTAAATACTAGATGTTGGATACCATCGCGTTGTGATAAATACGAACTGTAAGGTGGTTGGGGCACTCACCACACTTAAAATAGTTAACAAAAAAGATCCCAACAATGGGCCAGTGAAGAAGATGGTGAAATGTCATAGACTAGACGACGGTCCATTACTATTTGAGTTTTTGGGTGACAATGCTGAGACTATACTCGAATACTAATTAGAGAAGCCCGTCACGATGAAGCGGTAATAGGGTACCCTAACTTCTAGAGTTATTACTCTAATTTAATCAGCTCTGTATCATCATGGTAATTTGCCAGATTAGAGAACTAATAAATAGCTGCATAGTAATCCCATACTCCTTTTTCTATTCAGAAGTTTCGCCTCTGTCAAGCAAATCTCAAACGGTATAACCTCTTCTGCAAGCTTGTATTTGCTTTTAGAAGGTTTTTTCTAAACCCTGTTGTTGCCGATCAGCTTTAGTTTCCGTGTTTTCTGCATATTGTGTATAATTAATATCATCAATTTGGTAAGCCTTTAGTTCTTGCTCATTATTCATCTTTAAATTTCCCCGATCTTGTTAAAGATGGTGCTAACCTAATTTTCCAATGATATGTAAACAGATTAAGTGCTGGTCAGTAGGTGGTGGGTGGTGGGTGGTAGAAGGTAGATTGGTCAGACTTTTTCCTCTGTAAAGCTTGAAGGTTCCAGTAATATTGGGGCTATTGACTATTCTCGAGCTAATAAACCAACACCGTTAATTTCATTTATTTATTCAATCCAAGGTCCTAGGCATAAGTCATAATGTCCACTTTGGGTACAGAACCTAGGGAGCAAGTTAAGATCATGGCCTCAGGTATTTCCTACTCCTTTATGCCCGATATTTGCATAAAATGAAATAAAAACGTAAGAAAAGGAAGAGAGTGAAAATAGACAATGTCAAGTTTTAGCATTTAATTAAGAACTCACCTCGCGTCCAGCAGAGGATAAGTTAGATATTTAGCCACTAAAGCAGCCTGTACTCTCTGCATATTTTTAAAAATTCTTAAAGCATTCATTTGCAAGAAGATATTTTCTAAGGGTATCCACATTAATACAATTTCGAAATTACAGTATTTGATTCGAGTATTGACGACAATGAATTAAGTTGTTTTGAATGGTTTCCCGTCCACAGACATATTCTGAATAGCGTTTACGTGATTTAAGCGACAATAATAAGCTGCAAAGTCACCATGTCCATTTCTAGCAGCTATTAGTCAATATAGTAGCCGCCAAAATCGCACAAGCTCGGGGGGCTTTCTCCGACACAATTTTAGGTTTAAGTCTTAGTATCTAGGAGGAAAAACATCAGACCACCATTTTTCAAGTAATTGTTGACGACGTTACTCTGTAAGTCGGCGCAGATAGATCAAGATAAAATAAATAGGCTGAGTTTGTCGTTCAGGAAGATCTGTTAGAGCAGTACACGCTTCCACATCTACTATTTAATCTCCCCTAATATTTGAGTGTCCTAGCACCCATCTGAACTCTGCCATCACATTGTTAGCTAAAGTGTGAAATAGGCTAGCTAGTTGAATACCAGATGATTATTTACCAGTTTGAAGAGCTGTAACTGCAGCCTGATTTTCTAGAAGTATGAATATCTTACATCTATTTTGTCTCATAGACAATGTATCTAGGAGTGCAATACCTGCACCATAGATCTTTGCATCATACACTTTTATGATGTGTAGTATGCCATGTCCTTGTTGAAAGATGATCATTCCACGTTGAAGTATAATGCCCTGGGATGAATGCCTGGGGCCCTCTGACGACTCATCGGAGTATGCATAAATATCTTCTGAGGTATTCGTCCTCTATAGATTTTGATGATTCAGCAACCCGACTAGCTTTGTCCTAACAATTGAAGTATAAGTAAGAGCTGAGAGTAGCTCTGTGGCTTCCACTTGCAGTAGTTATCGAAAGGCACGTTGTAGACGAAACATCTGTTCTTAGGGTCATTTTGGCTTTGATTTAAAATTTAGTGTACTCATATTGGATACATACTCGCTCTTAGTCATAGTGGATGGCGATCCTCAAGAGTATTTAGACGAGCAGCAAGACGTAGACGATATCTTTCTAATGAAATACGGCCTGGGGAATATCTCCTTCCATACTGTAGTAATATATTTAGCGTGGTTCTCCGCACCACTTGAGCTGCTCTTAAGGCTATATGTAATACCTTAGAAATTAACCTACAATGAAATAATGTGGGGAGGAGTTATGGTCCCAGTTATAGACGGACGAAACAGGCCTGGCTACTACACTTCAGCACCGTTTTTAACTACTGCGACAATACACGCAACTGCGTTATTAATGTTTTGGGGGCAGCTCCTCTTTGTACAGAGTTTAGTTGCCGCACGTGCTGAGTCAAAATCAGTGCCTTTCCACACGAAGTCGTTACGTGATATTTGAACGTAAGGTGAGGATCAAGGTGTACCCCCAACCAGCGAATGTGTTCAGCCAGTTCAATTATGTTTCCACTCATCATTTTTCCAACGGTTTCCTCTTTCTTTCTTCCAGCGACTATGAATAAATAATGACACGAAACAGCTGAGTAACTAGAGGTTCTAGACTAGTCCAACAGGCACGATGCGTAGGTTCATCTACTATGACACAAGTCAGATTATGATGCTTGGTCCATCTTTGTATCTCTTCTCCTTGCCCATAAAAACTACTATCATCAGGTTACCAGGCCCAATATACCGAGTTGAAGTCTCCAATAGCAATATTACTACCTGCCAGCGTCCAATCTAGAAGCGGTTGCACAAAAATTGGGTCATACGGTGTTTTATATAAATTTAGGAGCATTAGATCATTTTCGTCTACCCAACAGTAATCACTAGTAGGGAAGTCTAGGTATTTTCTGCACAGAATTAATCCTTCTGGGGTCTTGCCTAAAGTATAATGCTGCTCGTGGCCGGATATAATCTCCTCCAAAGGAAAGATATAGATCAATGATTAGGTGTGTCTTCGAATTAACAAATCACCAAGGCTCTTAAACCAACAAGACATCAATCTTATTTCACATGCATGAGCTAGTGCGATAATTCTTATGATTCCCCCTCTTTCAACGTTTATTGCAAAAATACACCTCGGAGGGGGTGAAAGCTCTATGGGCTGCCATTCATAGGCGTAATGCATCGCTCATCGGGATAACGATAGAAGATGCTTGTGAGTTTTTCAAAATTAGTGATTAGTTCTGAGCATTAACTGCTTATTATCACGTTATTTGCATTTTCATTTGTAGCGGCAATCTCTTCATAATCTCCTGCTCTGAGAATAGCATGGTATTTTCTTTTGACCTGCCTAGCGGTACGTTTTCAACTGTTCCTTCGTGGGTGCACTTAGACGAGTTAGAAATTATGTTCTTAGTTGCCTAGGCTGTGCAAAGCATGGAGTTCAAGGCCGTAACATATCTCAAAGTTTAGCTCGAGTAAGAGCTGCTCTTATTTTAATTGGAATGGACTCCATTAGACTCCTTCCTGAGCTTGATTTAAACGTACATGTAGCTAGAACTCGACTACCACCTCAATTATCAGATATCCTTGCGCAGGTTAGTAGCGCTTTATGGCCTCTACTACGGGGATAACTCGTTTATTACTGCACAGTCATCTCAATCACTGACGAAGTTTAAATTTTCCCACGTTCTAGTTGTGATTGACTATATCTCGAGATTTATATGTGCGTTCCCATGCACAAGAATGTCATCCAGTATGGTAGGCCGTTGCTTATACTGGTTATTAAGTCACAACCCCGCCCCATTCGCAACCCATTCAGATAATCAACTTTTTGGGGATAAAGTAGTGAAGTGTTTTCTTGAAGATATGAGGGTACTACTTATTCCAGCACCGGTGGGAAGTGCATTAGCTCTATGAGGATGGTTGAAATGCATAATAAATTAATGCAGAGAATCTTTAACAAATGGTATAGTATTGTCACGGGCTGCGCCTATTTCTTTACGACAAGGATACGCGTTATTCCTGCGTAGGGCTGAGGTTACTGATTGGTAGAAGTATATTTAGACTGAAATATAGAGTGTGTTTATTACTAAGTGTCTATAGAATAGATATTGATTGAAAAATGATGTAAATATAATTGACCTTCCTGGCCTTAGGTTTCGACTCCTCTCCTTTCTAAATCCGAAAGACTCTATATCTCAACTCTTTTCCTTACGACTTTATATCAACTGCCCAGCAGTGCTAACTGATTCCTGTTTTACACCTTAGAGACTATCTATGTTCCCCCTTGAAACACCATCTGCTTTCCTTCAGTTCACTCTAGTTCTGTACATGATTCGTAACTGAACCCATCATCACTCAAATCTCACTGTGACTCATGAGTGTCTATCCCTTCACCATATACGCGAACACACTTTGTGACACTTATTGCATCTACTACTTCTCCCGAGATAGTAACAAGTTTGATCATTTCTCTTCTATAGGTTCAACTATAACTCTAATATAGTAAACCAAAAGACTCCATAACTCCCCTCTTGAACATCAGGACTATTCTTCTATTTAACTCACTATAATTCTAGAATGCTGATTACAAATTCCAACAGATAAGAAATATTGTGACTATGATTTAACTTCCTCGCTTCGGCCCTCTGCATAAGTTATGTAAACTTCATAGCTACCCGCATTATAAACTCTAACGTTTATGCACTCCTTGTTATGCTACCCCTTATTTAAACATCCATATCTAAATACAATAGGGATATTATGGAATTGGATCCTCAGGGCTGCGCATAACAGACTTAACCTGGACGTTTTCCGCGCCTACTACATTAAAGGCCCAACTTCCACAATAGGGGATAATAGGGGATGCTCTTAGGTGAGATCAAGGGCATAGCACTTAATGTATTTAGTAACTGCTCCACAGACAGATTTCTAGTTACAGAGAAAATTAACAGTACTTTGGCTATCATCCTTTTTGTTAATCGTGATTGATGTTAGCCCTGAGGTTTCCTAACAAGGGTTTAGTTCAAAGCCCCAGAAATGATCGTCACGAAGAATAACGGATCTCCTACTTTGTAATATCATAATCAAACTACCCACGGAATGTGCTGGACAACATACTAATATTTCATATTGTTCTTTTCTTGTGTATATCCAGGGCGCTTGGCGTTACGATACCCGATGTATAACAATAGATAAATTTCCATTATCTAGAGATATTTACATTTACATACGTTACTTTTAGTCTCAAGCTTGATTATTCAGAATCAGTATTCTAGTGATAATCAGAGCCACGAGACACAACGTATTAGAATTACTACTATTAACCTAGGATTCTTAGCCCATCACAGGTATATTGCCTTTGGAATTACAAGGCGCAGTTAAAGCTCTGAATTGTGGGACAATCAAAAATCTTGGATGCATACTATATGAGAATCTTCACGAGTTTTAGTCAATAAGGCCAACAGGGCAAGCATATCTTTCTGCAAACTTGATTAAACTGCAAAGTTCATTGGGAATCTAGAAGTAGCCAATTACCAAAACGATAGGTATAAGGCTCAGTTAGGTTTTATCGTTGAAAGACATCAATTGAATGAACAAGCAATAAACAAAACTGATTGAAGGCGGAAATTTTCAAAAAGATAGTCGTGATTCTGGAGGTAAATAGCTCTTCAAGCTTCGATCCAGGCTCATTAGTTACGCTATTCGAGGAAGCCTAGTCAAAGAAAGAAAACCGGCCATTATGTAGAGGCTCCTTTATTATTGCAGGTTATGGAGGGGACCAGAAAAGAAGGTATACCTTGAAACAAATAATCAGAAAACCTATATACAGAATATTCCATGGAGAACAACTGAAGCTGCTAAAACCCAGAGAGGGTTGTCTCATTTCAAGTCATGAAGAGAGTCATTCTGCTCATCAAAACATTGGCGGGAAAAGTGCTGATTATAAGCTTCCAGAAAAAAACCTGCTAGTGTGCTAAGCAATGGCCCTAAATTACTTGAAAATATTCTCTTAGTTCAGTATAATCGAATATTCGTTAGATCCGCCAGACTCGTAGGCTTGGGATAAATTTTTTTTGGGTATATAAAACCACTATAAAGAGTCAAAAATGAGCTAGCCGAATAACGCTTGATCTTTCATGAAACGTTTGTCAGAATAGAGGTTTGTCGATAATTAAGTTAGGTTAAGTTACTTCTTGTAGAAATAAGTCTCCGTGACAGGATCAAAGGATTAAGGTGTGCCAACTTGTACGTGGATAATCAATCAGGTATCTCTTTGATTAAAACCCATGATGCTTACAAAAGATCAAAAAATATTTGTCCTCCGAAATCACTGTTGTAGGAATCAACATCAATTTTTATGAACTCAGTAGTATGTTCCGGAGCTAGTATAACACAGGCTCATAAGCGGTTCATATTCGATGGGCAGTAGTTCTATTTGAGGAATCTCCTTTTGAACTGTTTTGCTATAGTGTATTTTGGAAGTTCAAATTTGTGAAGGGAGGATATTCGTGTCAGGGCGTAGAGAGAGTAGAATCCGTCGGCATTGTTTAAATATGATTCGGGGTACAAAGTCAGGTGACTCTACTTGACCAGTCTAGGGTGTAGACATGAGTGTATGTAATAAATAGAAACCAGGAATAGACTAGAATCCATAAGTATTTCTCATCGGTAACTAGCGCCACGAAACGTTTTTTTTTTTTTTTTTTTTTTTTTTTTTTTTTTTTTTT
>QVIK01000239.1:51740-62785 GCA_003957845.1 Oidium heveae
TACACTCATGCCTCAGATTCCATTTGTAGATGCCACTATGAAGTACAATCACTTTTTCTTCGCCATTGGTCAACCCTCAACCGTTAACATCCATCCAAGGAAACTACAAACCCTGGATTATCCAGACATGCCTCCACCATCCTGTAAATATCCACCGCGCGAAATGTGGTTAGGTCTGTTGGATTCGAACCAACCATCTCCCGTCTCAAGTGGGGTAGGTGCCCAGGCTACCCAGACTCTACTTAGGAGAAGGGCCCGGATGGCATACCACACTACCATCCGACCCGCCACGAAACGTTGAATGCCTACGTTCAATGAATGATCAGGGACATACGGATCGAGCAGCAGACGAGCAGCAGAATTTACGATGTGATCTTATCTACAGACCAAGTGAAAATAACTCAGCAGCATCCGACCTACACCTATCTAATGGGCCCACAGACCAACCAAATTTTAGACCAAAGCGATTCTAGTCGTCCATTCTCTTAAGCTCAAAATACACTCCTTGGTGAAATCAATCATCTTCACGCCAATCAAAAGTCTCCGGGATCAGCTGATGTGTGTCATTTGTCAGCAATACCGCCAAAAACATGCAACTCTCGACTTCGCCTTGAAGGAACACTTGCACTACTAGCCTCAACTCAACTCCAATTACGTCCCTTAGCACTAACTAGTAGCTGACTAACTAACATTCATTCTGAAAACGAAACAGTAGCTCCAAGTGGTGCTACTATTTATAGAGCATGGCCGAAAATAACACCGGTCATATCAGCAAGGTTAGAGAACCGTTACATATTGCTTTAAATGCACTCACTCGTTGACCTGGCTATAGAGCCTTCACGCAACATCGGAGTTAATGGGTATCCATCTGAGCCAACTCACTATAGACGAGCACGTATTGACACAACGAACGCCATAAAACTGGCCGCTATTTATATGAAACGACAATACGATGCTAAGCATATGGCCGAATTCTTCAATGTGCGCGAGTATGTGGCGGCTACGACTACACAGAGGGTTCAACCAACCAACCTACCTACCTTCCTGGCTGGCTTGATTGGGCGATGCGTCGAAATTGAACAACAATCTGCTGGATCTTTTCGTCTGCTGGAACGAACAAGAAAGAAAGCTAGCAAAGCAGATTGAGCTACCACCGCCATCTATGAGCAGAACTCATTCAGTGATTAGTATCGCTCATTAAGAACCTGTACCTCAATCCCGCTGACGGTCCCCTCAACCGAACCACGCCACAAGTTACTTCACTATCCCTGATTCCCTCAGAAAGACTGCCCAACAAGCGTGTGTTATGTCGATGAGGAGATGGTGTAGTTACAGAGTATCTACTTCGGTATAGAGGCCACACAGTGCAATCAGATAAGTTAGCTCTCGACCGCAGGTCAGATATTGATCTGATAAATGCCTATGATGTTATGATCCCAGCTTAGGATCATGGTTGATGCTGATAAGCAGCCCATGCTATTAATCCCTGTACTCGGCTAATGATGAAGCATGTGTGAGATGGCATACTCCCCCCAATGAGTGAGTATTCAGGAGCTGTTTGTTATCTTCGATAATAGAGTAGTGCAGAATAGCAACTTAGAAATCAGGGGAATGATGTCTTCAAGGCATTACTTTCCAAGAGATCATTTGAGGAGAATATTGAGTTCGGAGAGATTTTCTGTAGAGATGTATATAAGGATGCAGAAAACCTAACCATGTCTTCGATCCATCCATCTTACTTTTACAGAAAATAACTTTATATAGTCACCGAACATTAAAGACATTTCATTGCCAATACCAATAACTGCTTTTTTCATTACGCTGTGAACGTGAAATTCGTATCTACCAGGTAGCTTTTCATTTCATAGCCTTGTGTTTAAAACATATAAGCAAAATGTTACAATTTCAAGACAGACTATGAAGTGATACTTGGTATTGCAGGTGCAAGGCTTTTCCTTTGAGCCGTGCATATTGTAAGCGAATATTCGATTTATGCTTAGTCATTTGGTGACTAAGTGATAGTTTTATATAGAAATATACTTCCTTTTTCTTAGTCCATCGTATATTATACATACACATAACTTTATACCTTATAAGGTAACAGAGGGCCATTCATGTTTATTCATATCCACAAATAGATAGGGAGGTTCCATCGTAGGTTGTTCTTATAATCGAAAGTGAGCCGAGGATCTCCACTGCGAAGTTTTATAAAGTATTTGCTGTCCATCCTTCCCTACCTGCAATACCTTCTTTGTCTTATCACTCTGAGATCTTCTAGAAATTAACTTCAAGTTTCAGATTAATGAGAGCAACGCAATTTTTTTTGGCTGTTGGCAGAAAATAAACGTGCTTTATCAGCTATCAAATCGGGGATCTAAATTTTAGAGTTTTGAGTGCTGAGTGCATTTGCATCGCCGACTGGCCTCGCTTCCTGTAGGCCGGATGATTGGCCATAATTAGATTTACACCAATCAAATTACTGAAGAGCGGATTGATGATGATGTAATAGCGATACCCACAGCCTAGCCCCATATAGATAAGCGCAGATTAGGTCAAGGACCACGGTTGAAGATATAAATCGAGCGATTGTCAGGGACAGATTTTCAAACAACGTATTTAGCTTACACTGGGTAGAGATGGTGAGAGTGTGGCAACATTTAATGGGAATACTTCTATTTCAACCCATCGGTCGGCTGTCAAATACCAAAATTAAACCTCATTAACTGCATAACTCTCTTTCATGGCCCCAAAAAAAAAAAAAAAAAGAAATAAGTTAAAGGCTTGATTTACGGATACGAGCGCAGATCACAATATGAAGAAGTTGATGCGATCTGAAGCTTAAACGCGAGATGACGCCGGATGATTATTTTTATATTTACTAACCGTTCTTTCTGTCAACGACCAACGTCAAACACAGACCTAGACGAATCAATATGACTGGTGCATAGGCGAATCACGAGCCAGTTGATTGGTTCATGGAGGTTCTCGCCTAGGAATATAGCAGGGAAGTGACGGACTTCATGGATTGTATTCAACCTCAGTCGCTCGCCCATGGTTGCGGCTTCCCAGCAGGCCGACAGAGCCCTGGCCAGGTAAGATCTCCTTTTATTTTAATAGGAATCGACTTCATTGGACAGAGCTTTACGTGCCTCTTTTGTACGTAACACCGCACGCAGCTTGGGATATTACAGCGGAAAATACTGCCTTTTTTTAGTTTGATACGCCTTGTGCAGAGATTAAGAACATCGCATCTTTTTAGCAAGCAAGAGCACAACAAAGGCTGATGTGATTCATTCCCACCGTGTTGAGCATGAGGAGAAGAATAGCAGCTTCAACAGCAGCTCAACTAGCGATTGAGACTCCGCTCTCGAGGAATTTGGCCTGCTGCCTTGCTGGATAAATCAAGACAAGCATTTGCTGCCGGACCAGGCCATACCAGATCTGACGAGACCAGGTAATATCATTCGCTTGCTGATCAGTGGGGCCAGACAGAACAGCGTCCGAGCGGAGTCCCCGACGACTTGGGTGTGGAGGGAGGCTGCTGACTAACGAAATATAATTAATTACCAAAATGTGCATGTAAATTCCATCTATAATTAATTAATTGTGCTGTAATTATTTATTTACAGCTTGTCTGCCAACCCTGCCTGCCTGCCAGCTTGATTGCCTGCCTGCCAGCTCTGTTTCCCTGTCCTGTCTGCCTTGCATTCACTGCTCTCCCTGCCTCCTCACCCCATCACCCCCACCCCCCGGGCTTATTTACCTTCTCAATCCCACGTTCCCTCTCTCAATCTTTCTTTCAATATCTCGGTCCGCATTTACCTCGTGAAAGTCTCCGAAACATGAAGGCCGTGAATGCTAAAACATTGACAAATTAGCCATTCTGCTGTTGTCAAGCTGCATTTTCTGTCGTTATTCTTCTATTCGATCGCTGTTTGTCAACTCATCCCATCCATCCTCTGAAACAGCGCTTTTTTTTTTTTTTTTTTTTTTTTTTTTTCATCAACGCATTCTTTTTGTTCGGTCAGCCAAACGTGCCTGCCTGCTTGTCTATCTGCCTGTTTCTAGCTTTATACTCGGGGAATCTGCCTACCATCTTTAAAAGCAACATTTTAAATGTAAGCTACAACAACTGGAAACAGTAACAATCTTCCGCTAGCACCGTTTATATATCTTTAGTACCTCCCCATGAAGTTCAAGGACCACTTCTTCAACGGCTCTCTAACACTATTTGGTATTTAGTTCCGCATTTGAGTGTCATTGCTTCACAACCGGTCCGCGATTAGTGGATAAAGATTAGAGAGAATTAGTCCAAAAATACTTCGCAAAAAGAAGAAGAAGAATTATTGGATCTACATTGATCACGACGTTTTTAACTGGGGCACCACTTTCCTGAAATTCAGTGTCCCCAAAGACGGTAGGACTACACCATTGTAGGATGCTTTGTTGTAATCTCTCCCTAACAAACCAAACCAGGTTAATTTTTCTTGCCTGACCTTTAAGACGGGCGTCTTCGCATCATGTCAGATACACTAACAGGCGAGGCTTATGCTCGCTTCTTGAGAATACCACCGCCTCTTGGGTCTCCGTATTCCCTTCCTGTTCCTGGAAGTGAAAAGAAAGATCGAACTCCAATATATAGACATTGGAGATTTGTGGATAGGCCGTTACTCAAATCTATGCATCCTAAAATTCTCACTGTACATGATTGTTTTAATGACGCTGTTCGGAAGTTTCGAAATAATCGCTGTCTGGGATGGAGGCCTTGGAATGTTAAAACTCAGTCATACGATGATTATCAGTTTATTTCATATGGTGAAGTAGCCGTAAGAAAAGATAATTTCGGTAAAGGTCTTGTTGAATTACACAGAAATCTGGGTGTAACAGAAGAAAAATTCGGAGTAGGCATATGGAGTCAAAACCGACCCGAGTGGCAGATAGCAGGTTAGTAAAACCTGAATTTAAAGAAGCAACTGAAATGCAGGCTGACATTCACAGACTTGGCATGCATGTCGCAGTCACTTTATTCCGTATCGATATATGATACTCTTGGTCCTGAGGCGACAGAACATATTATAACAAATTCAGACCTTGTCTGTGTTATGTCATCTATTGACCACATACCGGCATTATTACGACTTGCACCTCGTATTCCTAAATTAAAGATTATCGTTTGTTTCGATTCTCTTGACGATGGTGAGCGACCTGGAAGCTCAAAAGCTCAAGTATTAAACGCTATTGCCAAGGATTCAAAAATTGCTATCCATTCAATGAAAGATGTCGAGGCTCTTGGTACCAAGTCTAAGCTTCCTTTAAATCCTCCACGACCCAATGATCTTATTACTATCAACTACACTTCTGGCACGTCTGGTATTCCAAAAGGTGTGGCACTGACCCATGCAAATGCTATTGCTGGTATATCTAGTGCTCGAACAATTGCTACGACACTCCCGTCTGAAACTCTTATATCATATCTACCATTGGCACATATTTTTGAGCGGGTTGCCGAACAAGGGTGTTTCATGGTTGGCTCCTCCATTGGTTATTTTCGTGGAGATGTTCTTGGCTTGGTAGATGACATGAAAACCTTACATCCCGCTGGGTTTGTAGGAGTTCCTAGGTTATTTAATCGGTTTGGCTCAGTAATTCGTGCCCGAACTATAGAAGCGACTGACTTCAGCGGAGTAATAGCCCGTCATATAATTAATACTAAAATTGCGAAGCTTGAATTACCGCCTGGACAAGCAACTGTGAAACATCCTATATATGACTTATTTTTAGCGCGAAAATTACGAACTAGTGTCGGACTTGAAAATTTAAACACTATGGTAACTGGTTCTGCACCATTGGATCCAAATGTTATGCAGTTTCTTCGAGCTGCTTTTGCTAGACCTTTTTGTCAAGGTTATGGCTTAACGGAAACTTATGCTATGGGAACTTGTCAACATGCCAATGATTTCACTGTTGGAAACTGTGGGATGGTAACTCCTGGCTTAGAAGTATGCTTACAGTCTATACCTGAAATGGATTATTTAGTGACGGACTCCCCTTATCCTCGCGGGGAGCTTCTAATCCGGGGAAATACAGTATTTAGAGAATATCACAAAGATCCTGCTGAGACAGAGAGGGCCTTCTTACCTGATGGGTTTTTTAGGACTGGAGATATAGCAGAAATTGATAATTTGGGACGAATAAAAATCATCGACAGATTAAAAAACGTCTTAAAATTAGCACAGGGTGAATACCTTTCACCAGAACGGATTGAAAATGTGTTCCTGGGTAGTTTAAATCTATTTACCCAGGTTTATGTACACGGCGATTCGACTCAATCGTTCTTGGTTGCACTTTGTGGAATCGACCCTACAACATTTGCCCCTTATGCTAGTAAGATATTGTCCAAAACTATTCCTGCCGATAATATAGAGGCTGTAAGAGAGGCGGCTCGAGATATTAAGGTCCGCAAAGCAGTTATTCAAGAATTGGATCAACTAGGCAGAAAAAATAAATTTAATTCATTTGAGAGGATACGAAATGTTTGGCTTGAAGTTGAACCATTTACTATTTGGAACGAGTTACTAACACCTACGTAAGTGTTTTAAATGCCGGAGAGACATCTATAATGGTAGCTAACCTGTTCATTTAGACTCAAACTTAAACGGGCTCAAACAGCCAAGAAATATCGTTCTGAAATTGATGCCTTATATGCTGAATCTTTAGCAGAAGAAAAGCCCAAAGCAAAATTATAGATGTATGTTTTTTCTTTTTCTGGTTCGAATTTTTCATTAGAGGTGTACTAGGTGGGAAGAGGTCCAATTACAGTATAGCTAGCCATTTATATACTGGGATATCACTGGGTTAAAATGGATTGAATTAATAATAGGGTAAAGGGGGGAATCTTCGGCAATTATATCGCTTATAAACAAAAACTCCCAGGGTGGGAATAATAATTGAAAAATGTAGATCTACGATTATATGATAATGTACCAAATTCAGTCAGCAAAAGCCAAATCATTAATGATGAGCAAACATTTTATATTCACAAGTCCACCTAAAATCTTAGCTTGACACATTTGATACTCAAAGAAATCCTCAGAGTTGAGATTTAATTTCTACCCAACTTTTGCTGTATACAGTTGCATAGAAATTAAAATTACCATGTGATCACCAATCAGCGAATATAGTATCGTTTTACCATTATCATCTATATTTGTTGAATTTTATTGCTAAAAATATCGACAATTATAGTAGTCACTTATAAATAATAGGATCAATTTAATTGGCTGTAAGATTGTTGAAAAATAGCCTGTGAAAGCCTTCAAGCATGTTGAAATAAAATTTAAAAAAAAAAAATCATGACCGTCCGAGTGTTGCTTTTTCTTTTTTGTTTTTTTTGCTGAGAAAAAAATTCCATGAAGTGTAGATTTAGGGAACGACTCGAAAGATATCCCTGGTATCAAGATAAACGTCCCGGCCTGTTTAATCCTAGTGATTTATGCTCAATTTAGTATATATTAGCACCAAATTCACACATTTACCAGTTACGAAATTATCGGTATGGATATTCCCTGTCTGAGAATAACCCTTGTAAGCTTTTGCACTAGATTTGCACAACATTACTAAAGCTTTATTCTTCCGCTACTAATAATATGGTATATGCAAGCACTTTCTTTTCGTTCTTTACGTCCCGTATATCAACTTCATAAATTTGCATACTGGCTCAAGTTAGATAATAGTATTATTGCCAGCTTAGAATCAGTAATTCAATCTGCATTATGGCCTTTGACAGCCCTCTTCAAAGCCGAAGTAGTATTACTAAGCTTCTCTCGGCATCATGGCTTTGCAGTCGGTCGGCAGGGCACGCTAAGAAAAGGATAAAAGAAGCAAGATACGGAAAGCTTGGATTAAGTTCATTAACCGCGGATCACCTAAAAATCAACTACCAGTTTTGCGAAACTCTTCAACCATTAAAACTAACTGCAACTGGGAATCAATTATCAGAAGAGAGTTTGATTCACTAACAGGCAGTAACTTATAGGCTTTGGAGGTTATAAATTCCGAAGATTATGGCCACGATCCAGTGACAAATCCCGCGATCTATTCAAGTCATCGTAAACTAGACCCATCGCAGGAATAGACAGCTGCATCGATGACAACTGCCGCGGCACCTCCATGATCTATCCTTTCAACACTGCGACGTGAGAATCCTTATTGCACTGTTGTAAAAAAAGACATTCAGAACGCCAAGCTAAGGGTTAGAGAATCCGCTTTAAATATTCGACTTCCAATAGAAGCACTTCTGAATCTATTGAAAACCGACGAAGTTTTCCATGGAGTCCGAAAAGGTGGAGATAGCAAACTTCTCTCTTTTTTCATCGCATCTAGGGCTTCGTTACTGTTGGCTCAGAGCTTTATGTCCAATGCTGTATTCGCTATGGATTCAACCTACAAGAGTAACAAATACAAAATGCCGCTTTTTGACGTAGTTGGTGTAACTCTTACTAACCAGACTGTATCACTTTCTTTCTGTTTTCTGTGAGAAAAAAAAGGAGACAATTACTCCTGGGCTCTGTTACAGTTTTCAGATTGTTTTCACTCTCTTTTTGACCCATCGAAATTAGTAGTAGTTGTCGACCAGGAGCCTACCTTCAAACATGGTATCGAGAATTCATTTCCAAGTGCATATATCCTAATCTATCTTTGGCACATAAATAAGAATGTTCAAGCAAAAGCCAAGCAGCACTTTACTACTGCTGAATCCTATGAGACTTCCTTAAAAATATGGAATTAGCTTTGATATTCTGTTACTCAACTAGAGTACGGCGAACACCTGGCATTAATACAAGAAAACACACCTCCTGTTGTAGCTCAATACCTCGAACAAATCTGGTTAAGTAGCTATAAACACCACTTTATCCAGGCATGGACCAAAGAAATCCCTCATTCTGGCTGTACAGTGACGTTACGGGTTAATGGAAGCCATGCATTCCTAAAAAAATGGATTTCAGTATCCACGGCTGACCTCTATGACGTTTATAACAAATTATATTTGCTATAGAGAGTCAAAGCCTTGAAATAAGGAGACAAATCCAACTCGAGCGAATACATCAACCGAATCGCTTTTTTGCTTCATTTTACTTGGCAGTGGTTCGGAAAATCTCAAAAGTTGTGCCACTTAAAGTGCTTGACTAACACGCGCTTGCACTTTAGCCGGAATAAGCTATCTAGGCAAATGCCACATGCTGTTGTGTTTTTGCGACAAGGATGGAGCTGGCTTGTCAACATGGCCTAGAAATTTTTGATATTTAGGAATAACTGCTTAGTTGTCACGGATTTTCACCAACACTGGTGGTTACATCTACCTATCGCGCCAACTACAGAAGCAGTGAACGATAACACGGGCATAGATATATTTTCAGATGTTCTACGTCGGTATGAACAGATGGATCCTTATCAGCAAGTGCAGCTAAGAGATGCTATGATAAACTTGATCACCGATAGTGTAGTTACTATCATAGAGCCAAGTTTGATGCGAACTCGAGGTCGCCCAAGCTTGTTAGCTTCTGGAAGTTCAACCAGTAGAGATCCTTCTCTATTTGAACATGTGGAAACCTCTCAAAGACCCGATCGAAAGTGAACCAATTGTCAACAGAAAGGGCATAAATTACATGTAATGGCGTACTAGTAAATGACTTTGAGCATAGATTACTACATAAACCAACCTCCCTCCTGCAAGAATTAAAGAAGAATACTTATTTCAAAAGTTAAATAGATCTTACCGAAATTGAATTTCTCAAACAGAAGTGTATCGACGTTTGTTATAGCTAAGAATTTGATTACTGGTCTATTTTTGTTTAGAATAAAAATCCTTAATCATTGCAGGGGGTGTGGTCAGTGTAGACAACAGGGGTGGTTTCTGTAGATATTCCCTTATTTTATTGGAAAAAATAATTAAATTAAAAAAGTGTATTTATGATGCTGTCTACTCTTGGTTTCTTTTCTTCCCACATTCACGCTGGTGAAGGAATAAACCGAACCTCATCCCACTTTTTAAAAAAAAAAATAAATAAACAAAAAATTACCTATTCTCAACAATCACAATAACCGGGAGTTTTTTTTTCTCCTTTTCAAATGAGTTGGTGGGAGAGGGGGGGCCCCTTTTTTTAAAGTTAGGTACTTAAGTAATATGTTATGGTAAAGGTTTGAAATGAGAGTGGGATAAGTCCATAAAGTCCGAACTGATCACCTTTTTTTGGGGAGGGGTTGTTTTTCGCTTTCATTATTCTGCACCCTGACACCAACTCCATCATTTGGTAATGTGAACTAATTAAAAAAAAAAAAGTCTACCTTTAATACTATTATTTTCATATAAATTAGGGAAACATTAAATTCTTACCCCCTTTCCTTATTTCCTTACGTCCCTGCACTGCTCTCTCGACACCCCCTCCCCTGTAATTACTAGAATCCCTAGCAAGCTTGAGTATGATCTCCAATTAGATTTTATGTAAAGCTGCAAGGCATGGAGTATATGCTGGTAGAAATTTATCCATGTGCACAAATTAACTTAGAATAAAGAGAGCCAATGCCATTGCTGTCTTTATGGCGAGATGACTAATATCATTTCAATATTGCTGGGCCAACAAAACGTAAATAATGAGCCTTGTGCGTATATAGACAAAGTTTCCTTGCAAGACTACTCCCAATCCATCCTGAAATTCTACCTTCTTAGAAGCCGTCAAATATATTCCATCGTGTCTACACCAATACGTAATATCTAGCCATCCCTGATAACAACAATTCTTTAAAAGCTCCTGTCAGATCAACCCGAGACCTGGTAAAATAAATAATCAAGGCCCAATTTGTAACATAAAAATTATGTCCAGTATGAGGAAAAGTATCATGCCCTTGCCCCCCACATGTGAGCTAATTCATAGCTTAGACAATTTAACCGCCAGTTCCATTTCTGCTATAACAGCATCAGGCAGTGTGCAAGAGTCTATTCAGCGGTTTGATCTCGGTAGCCCCCCCCCCCCCCCCCCCCCCCCCCC
>QVIK01000240.1:0-16796 GCA_003957845.1 Oidium heveae
CCAAGTTCTATGTGGAGCAGCAGTGTTATTGTGTCCATATAATTTTAGTAGTGAAGGTCTTACTGAGGACACTCTCTCGATTTCGTCTGCTTGCATATTTTTATATACTTCTATTTTTCCTTGCAAAGTACGAATGTATGTTGGAACTGTCGGTACGATCACTGATACCTAGTTCGTAGCGGGTTCTAATTTTGCGCCGGACATAAAGAGACCATGTTGTGCTTCCAGAATTTTTTCACGTGCATCGTTGCTACATGGACTAAGAGCAAATCCTGTATGGACGGGCTTAATCCTACCCATTGACGCGGGTGAGATAGCTAATTTCTTAACAACAATTTCACGAATGCCAGCAGGTGATAGGTTCCGCCACTCATGTTCCTGCGGGAGACGGAGGAAGATTCTTTTATCTGCGTTGGCAGGTGGTGTCGATTTAGTCTCAAGAGCTTTTCTACGAGATGAGTTACTCGAAGCTCTGGGCTCGTTCAAGCGTTCTACATGATTAGCTCTTTTTGCTTGAATTGATTTTGTAATATTAGCTTTTATTACACGAGCTTTCTTTTGACCATTTCGTGTCACCGTTGCCCAGCTTACTTGTGTTGTGGAATTTTCTTTAGGCTGAGTTGCAAGAGTGGGATCATAGATTGCCGTTGATGTTGGAATCATAATGGGGGTTGTCACTACTATTGGCTTGTTAGGTAGTTTAGGGTTAGGGATTTCATTCTGTTTCATTTTAACAGATTTAGAAGGAATAGGTGGAGGCGTAGGTGTAGGTGTAGATAGCGAATCGTGAGCAGCAAATTTCGAAATAGCTTGACGCAGATAAACCTGGAAAGCAGTAGCTTCTTCTCTTGAAATTTCGTCTTTAAAATCGGCAAGCGTGCTGTCAATATTACTGATAACACTTGTGCAAATTAAAATGCGAGCATGCCAAGCGCGTTCGCGACGCTGCCTAATAGCAACAACTTCTGCCAGTTCTTGTGGTATGAACTTGGACACATTACTCATTTCTTCTCCAATTTCATCATGGGATATGTCTGGTAATGTGCGTTTAGAGGGTGGAACAGGCTCACGAATCTGTCTTTTGACCACTGATGTATTCAGTAAAATTGAGGTTGATGGAGGTTGAGATGGTTGAGATTAATTGAAAGGGTCAGGGGGGTGGGTTAACTGGGGAACTGGGGGAATTGGGGAAAGTATGGGGCTCGAATCCATCATTAGCCGTCGCCTTGTAATTGTTGGCTACGTCTAGTTACACGAATGACTTAGGGGAGGAATATTTACTAACTTGACTGTTAAAGATCATGTGATGTAACGGCTGGAGATCTACATAAAAATTACTCTTTTTGGGGGGTGAGATGAATAGTGTATAGGCAGCCCTTTTAAAAAGACAGCATAAGAAATGCTCTCGATTCTTAATTTTTTTACCACTTCTAACAGCGACTGTAATTACTAAAGTTTTTTAATATATATTGGGAATGTTTATCTAGCCGTCATTCTGCCCCTGTATAGCCAATGAGCTTTCAAGCTTATCAGGTAACCACCTGTCGTCAACAAATATCTCGATGAACCGGGACATCCAAAATATTGAAATGTCCAAAAAGTGAAAAATGCTGGATCGCATATATATTTATATTTCTATATACTTCAATATTCAATACCAACTGAAAAACCTACACGAATAATGAGTACTAACGCTGGCTATCTATCGCGCTAGAATTGGAGATAATCGCTATTTTGAAGAAACAATATTCGTTGACTGAAACGCACATCCTTCAAACTTAAGTCATAGTTCATCACGAAATTTACGGTACCGTCCATAACCCGAAACGGTAGCTAATTGTAGAATGTTGTGCAGAAAGCCTTGATCATATCTAGCGACCATAATATCATCCTTAGCTGTCCCATCCCCCTCTTGGCTTGTCTCTAGATATATGCGACTTGTATTATTCAGTTTAAGCTTGTATTTCCTTGTATTTGAAGACACAACTTTAATATTACCTAGGAACGCCATAAATTCCTTGAAGGCCAAGTAAATACTAAAATTAAATTAGTTTTTAAACCCATGAGCTCCAACCTTTTTTTTAATTAGGTTTCTTTCCGTATAGAGGGAATTTTTTGGCCATCAATTCATATATTCTTGGATTTTTTGACCAGTAGAAAGAGTTCAACATTTTTTAAAAAAATGTAAATGAAACTTATAGATAATTTGTCTGTATCATTATAACTGGTAAACAAACTGGTTTACTTCATTTGCTTATTTTGAGGCTCCAATACTTCCCAACTACTAATACTTGATTCAATATCGCTTTCTAAGAGAGTCATAGGAGATTTCTTCCTATCCGGAACAGTTGGTTTTATTGGATTCTTATTTGATACATCACTCTCTCTAGACAACTGCCTAGTTTCTCTGCCTACATTTTTAGGCTGAAGTGGTAAAGGCAAATCTTTAGTTCTATTGCCAACTCTACGTGATTTTGGTGGTAGAGGCGGCACTCTAATCCTCTTGCCACTGTTTCGAGGTTGGGGAAGTGGAGGTGGTTCTATAGGTTTCTTTTCTTCCACTTTGCTGTGAGAATTTATATACTGATGATTTTTTGCATTAGAGACGGAGGGAGGTGCACATTCATTTGAGAATTTAGAATAAGATGTAGATATTACTGAATTATGAAAAGGTATTTTTGTGGTTGATGATAAATGTGGAGGTTTGCGAGCAACAGGAGGTGGAGCCTGGCCTTTGGCAGATAAACATGTAGAAACTTTACTTTGATCTGAGGTGACATCGTTTTGTAGTGTATAGGATTTACCCATAATTTGATCATCATTTGAGTTATATTTTTTTAAATCCTCAGTCTCTAGAGTTTTTGATACACCTCTTATTTGTATGACTGCGGGTACGAATTCACGAGGAATAGTCGGTGTATTCCAAGTAGCTGAGCTGGAACGAGTGAGGGGTAGATTAGGTTTTCTTGGTGATACTTGAGGTTTAATTATCTTTTGAGATTTGATAATCGAATGGTTTAGCTTTTCGGGAATTGACAGCTTTCTCGGCGATAAGTTTCTGGAGTGTGGCCCTTGAGAAACATTTAACCATAGATCTTGTTGATTAGAGCTGTCTAAAAGTAGATCAGATTCTGAAGAGACCTTTTTTAATCTATCCTGACTAGTGATAACTTTTATGTTACTCAAAGTACCATTTATCTGGGCTTTTCGTTCCTTAAAAATTTGATGGCTTAAGGCCTCTTTCCGAATTTCATCAACAATACTAATTGTGCAGAGGAAAATTCCATACACAGGACGATGGTCAGAAAGCTGAAGGGGTACAGAATTATAATTAATTTGTCGTGTATTGCCACCCTTCATAAGTATTCGATCTGTCCACCCAGGTACGCGGGCCTTTTCACTACGACACATTAAGCTTTATCAAAATAATACATCAAAATAATGTGACTTACGATGTGTCGTAGATATTCGTACCAATATCAAATTTATAGGTGGGTGCAAAAGTAATCTTTGATTCGGAGTAATAGGAAAAAACGGAGCCTGCAATCATCTGAAGATTCAGCTGTGTGTTGTCAGTCAATATAATCAAAAGTTCATGATTATCAGTCACACCTGATCATTTCGATAAAGAGTATCGATGTCGTTATTTTTAATCAGCTTTCTAACCTTCTCATTATCGAGCGTAATTCGGTAATTGAAGTCACCCATCCAAATAACTGTATCTACCTTACAGTAAGTCAGCGTCTTTGTGATTTAGGTCAGTACTAACTGTGATCATTGATTCCTCGATTTTTCTGGAATCTCAAGCCTTGACTTATAGTAGCAAAATTACTATTTCTTTCTTCATAATTTGTAAAGCCAGCAGCAAAATGAGCTGTTACAAAGCATAAAGATGAATCTGCATAATCCATTCGAATAGCCACTGCCCCCTTATTGCCAGCCATACCTGACATTCCTGTCTTTTTGACGGAACCCTCTACATTTCGAATATTGACAAGTGCTGACTTCTTTACAAATATCATGAGCAAGACACCTACAAGCTGATCGCTTCGAAGGAGAATGTAACTTTCACTACCGATTGATTTTGCATTTTTGTTAAGCGTATTAAGAACAATTTTTTCCCATGCTTTTTTTCGTGTCGGATCACTGCCCATAATTTGCTGAGGACTTAATTCAACTATTTCTTGAAAGCCAGTGGCAAAAATATCTGGAATCTCCTGAGTATGATCAAGATCTGGAAAAAGCCATGGCGACAGGTCATGTTCAGAGTGCATAATACGACCGTTTAAATTAAATGTCCCACACCAGATTTTAATGGACTCCAAGGTCTGGTACTCAGAAACCTTCTTAGACAACTCAGCCATGACATATTCATTAATAGGATCAAATAAGTGAATGGCTCTCTGTCCAATTGAACGTCCAAGTAAAATATCAATGTTATTTTGACGAGCCTTGTCGGCAAAGTTGTTTATATATAAGCGGGTGGCACTTTTTCTCGCATCTGCAAGAGCACCTGCAAAAGACATCTTACCATGTCGAGTGAAAGAAGATTTAAGAGCTCCAGTCCCAGCATAAATACGCGATAGAGCGTCCCCATTATCTGCCCAGAGACTTGAGTGACACATCCAGAAGTCTTGAGCAGCTTGTTCATTTCGGTGTGCTAGAAAAGCTTCGACAGCCATTTGAGATATAATTGATTGAATTAGATTTGTTCTATCGAGACAATCAAGACAGTTTGTTCGAAATACTCCTTGTTGTTGTAAAGTTACAATAGTACGGTTTCCCAGATTGTTTAATGAGCCTTCATCAGAGTTTATCTGCTCCTCACATAGAAAGTAAGCAAACCCATTTGCAGAGCTTTGAATTAACCGAAAAATCAGACTTGCTGCTTCATATCCACCCGGTCCCTTCGTCTCAGCATGAAAATCAAACTCGGTCTCTTTAAGGAATTGGGGGTCTACAGTAGATTTCTCTCTTGACCATCTCTCTTTGGCATTTTTGACAGCCTTTCGATATAGAGTTGTTAGCTCCACTTCGCTGGTCTTGGTCTCACTCAACAGATTAATTATATGGACAAGGCCATATTTCCGTTCTAATTCACTGAAATGTTTATTAAAAGAGGGTAGAGTTCCATCAGGAGAGCGAGTTATTGTTATTTTTTGTTGTCCGGGTATCAAACCTGCTGCTTGTTCCCAGAAGATAGGAACAGATCCTCTGATTTGAACATAAGAGAAGCAAATCCCACTAGACTTAACATTTCCCACTAAAGAAGAAGCTTTATGGCTTACTAATGGACTATAAAAGACAGTTTCTGATTCAACGAAGTTCGCAACATTTCCATCGTCATCAATCCCTCTGCTATTGAATCTAGTACCAGCTCTTCTACAAGATAATCGGGAGATTATTGTCAGAGATGCTGGAGCTTCAATGTTTTTATCACGGAACGGGGATGATGAGGATGGGATTGTCATTGTCATTACGAAGCCACGAATAGCAGAGGTAAGAGTTCTAGAATCATCTAGATTTTTCCTTTCATGTCTAAGTAGTTGCGAGCGGAACTTGACCAAAGGATTTATCATATACGAATTCCAGAGAAAATCTGTATCCAGATGATCCATATCTAAATTACTTACCTCTACGTTTCTGGAGGGAAAAAAATTAGTGAGTCATAAAATATGATTCAAGGTTTCATACCTATTTTGGAGCCTGTTCGTAAGGTCAACATCCGTGCTGAAGTAAAAGCTTCCGTCACTGAGTAGCTTTTGCAACTCTGCACATGGATGCTCCAGTAATGGCTCTTTAACTCTAATAGTAGAAAGAAAGCCATCTTCCGTAATGTTTTGTTCTGAAATCTCTCGTGAGGTGTGATCATAAGTACTCGTATTCAAGCAATAAAACTCGACTGCATAAATTTTCTCAGCTGTCTCTCCAGGTCGAATTGAGGCAACCCGAGTAGCACCAGTCACCACACATATAAAAATATTTTTATTTATAGTGATTAATCCTAAGGTGCCGTGTACAGGCAAGGGGCTTAGAAGCTGATAATAATTTAAATCGATGCAATCTTTTGCTAAGAACTCAACAATACAACGTGAAGTTCCATCATCTGTCGAGAGCCCTGATACCATTATATCTGCATTGGGGCTAGAAGAGCCCGTAGGGCAGCAGCGAAATATCAAAGCATGGGAATTTGTTACGAGAGCTATTGATCGAGAAGGGTATTCGCTCACGAGAATATGAATAGGCATTATTGATTTTTTTTGATGGGTTTGATAGAAGGCAAAATAGAGCTTCGAAAAACATTTTTAATTGAGATAAGTCAATTGAACCTTCTCTGGAAATACAGGACTTTAGCAACTCGAGGGTAATAACTTTTTATTTCTTGAAGATTTTTCCATCAGACTCGTGAAAATTACAGGAGGCTACCTACACGTTTGACAGACCTAGCTGTCGAGAATCATGAAAGAAAAAGATATGTATAGAGTACGGCGAGGCAGGTTAGCAAAGATCTATTTAAATATGAAGCGGGAGAGGTTAGTTGTCTTAGATTTCAAGAGAAAAAATAATGTCCAATCAAACAAATGCCACGTAAGCAATATGATGTTTTCCAACGTCTATTTGAAATTGCTTGGCGCTATTTGTGCCTTAGACCGTTATCACATGTATATAGCTCCCAGTAAATGTATTCCTTAGATAAGACAGCAGTAATATCAAATAGGTAGAAACCGGATACTACTCATTCGACTGAATACAACCCTAGTTAAACCAACACTGATGCTTAGATTCGAATAATCATCCAGTGTTGAGTAAGTGAAGAAGGTCAAGTGCTATTTAATTCGTCTTGCATCTTGCCTACAACTTAGCAATCACCTTTTGTTAAAGAGATTATTAGATCACAAGCCTCTCGTTGCTAGCCATATCTTAGTTAAGAATTCAGGATTGTTGAGGAACTTCTTTCATTAAACGATCAATATGTTCCTAACTTTCCCTGCATCTTACACACATTATATCTACACACATGAAAACTTTACGTAGCCGCTGAATCAACTCCTTATCTATTTGAAGTAGAATAAATATTAAAATCTTAAGCTATGTTTATGGACATAACAGCGGAAGAAGATGTGCAAAAAATTCCAGGCTGATTATTAGAATAGCCTACAGATAGTGACAAGTGGACGAAATAACCAGATGAACGCTCCCGACATATCTAGAGCAGAACCGACGAATGGAGCAATAGATTCGATCCTGATTAATATAGCACTGCACAGCTTAATCAATACACACTATGGCGACTTAACAACTATTAGAATCGGGAGAAAACCTTCGAAAAGAAAATGCCTACCGAAAACTTTATTTGATTAGCTTTGGGAAGAATTAATACCTTCGAATAAATCACTTCAAAATGCTGGCAAGAGATGCTACAAGACTTTTACGTCAATTTCCTAGAGACGATGGTGTTTGGGTTAGAAATGAAAGAACTTATTCAATCGCCAGATCACTCAATGATTGCTCTCGATCATAGAAAAATATGTGGATCGATGATGGCCATAGTACTGATGATAATTCAACGAAGCCAAATGAAAACGCTACAGAGGATCCTAGTAATCCACAAAATCCAAAGATGGATCCAATATTTTTCAATACAGCAAAGTATAATCAAAAAAAAAAAAAAAAAAAAAAAAAATTCCCGAGGCAAATTGCAGTTACAATGATTTCGGAAATTTGACGAGTGCTTACAACGATAAAATCAAAATTTCTGACGAAATTTTTGATAACTTTGATGACAGATTCAATATTTTTATAGACTACTGCACACGCTTCGGAATTCCTCGTTGAGCTTTGCACAATGCGTCCCCCTGTATGCTAAAAGAATGGTCTTTGCAATCTACTGTAGTGGATGCAGAGGAAAATTAATTGAAAATTTACAAGGTCTATAAAATCGAATTTTGCAGGCCCCAAGTACCAGAGATAGATCCTAAAACGATGGAACGAACTGACTTACCAAGATACTACCGACTCCTATACTGATAAAATTTCAATAAGGAAACTACGATACTATTATGAGAATCTTTAGAGATTTTTCGCTTTTCTTTAATAACCCCCCACCCTCTAAATTCTAATTAGCTAAATTCAATTTTTGTTAATTCCACCAATCATAAATCTGCTCATATCTAACAAAAATCTCTTAGTTGATCACATCTTTCAATTTATCACTCTTCAGCTCTTTAAGTCTCTACACTCCACCGCCCTTCGAACTCAAAGCCCATCAAACTTTCAATATTTGATCATGAAATGTCTTGTGCTTCATAGGAAACGGCTTACAACACGTTAATGGAAGCAAAAGCTGCTATTGAAGCGCATGCGCACGCAGAAGGTTATGCATTGCGTGTGTCGAGAACTCGAAAAGTTGGAAATAGGAAGGATGGTGGCATTAAGTGCCAGGAGTTGCAGTGCTCACAAGCCGACGCTCTACGCGACCCTGGCATCACTAAAACACGCAATTTAAAAAGTCAAAAGACCATGAGCCCTTCCAGGTTAACATGAAAAATTCAAAGACGCTACCTTCAACTTGGCAAGCTCAAGTAGATAGAGTGGTGCACGACCACGAGGCTTTTGGTCATCCTTCAGCACATTTCGAAGGAAGAAAGTTGACAGTAGAAGAGCGTCAGTCTATTCGCTCTTTAAGTCAGGATGGTGTGACGCCAAGTCCCATTCTGGCGTCACTATATCAGCAAAGTGCTGAAATGTGACTGATCGTATAGGATGTATACAATGTGCGTCGCTCGTAGCGAAGAACCATGCTTGCTGGGCGAAATCCTCTGTAAGCCCTGCTGATAGCCTTGCAAACACGCCAAATTCCGAGTATTGTGTTCAGGTGAATCGTGATACTCAGCAACTGTCACATCTCTACATTGTGTCGGACCCTGCAAACCAAATTTGTAACTTTTATAGCCCTGGCAAAATCTGGCTCCTGGACGCAACATACAAGAAAAATTGTTATGTACTACCTTTATTCCATATGATAGGGGTTAATGCAACAAAAAACAGATTTATGTTTTGTTATTTTTTTCTCAGGGGAGAGACGATCGCCGACTATCGATGGGCAATAAGCAAACTACAAGAGGTATTTCGAAACTGCAGGATAGATTAACAACAATATGTCTTTGTGACAGATCGAGAGCTGGCTCTGATAACTACATTGTCAGAAAATTTTCCAAGTGCCAACGCGTTGCTTTGCCATTGGTATATAAGCGAAAACATTTTCGCAAAGCAAAGAACAGCTTTCTAGACGCAAGAACTCCTCAAGGAGTTTATCAATGCTTGGCATGTGCTGGTGAACTCTACAAGCGAAGTGGAGTAATATGAAAACTTGATTAAAATTCAGGAGAAAATATCTGCACACGTGATGCATTTCCTTGAAATGACATGGCTCATTTATAAGGAAAAGTTTGTCAATCCGTGAATGCATAATGTCCTTCACCTCGGACACACCTCGAACTCGTGCATGGAAAGAGTACACACTACGCTAAAGAAGTGGATTGCAGTCTTAACAGGTAACTTCGTCGCGTTCTTTGCGTTCTTTACGTTGCGCTTATATCACTGGCTTACACAATTCAGGTGATCTTTTAGCAGTGGGGACGGCAATCAAGATCTCCTACGATGGGTAGCTTTCTTTTATCCGTCACCAGAGCGCTAAAGAGCGAGCCATTACGTAGATGCAGCTTGGCCCACCTTTTCAGCAGTCATGGGTAAATTTATTTGTTTATTTATTTTTTGGGTCCTAGGCCGAAGCCCTACATCTAGTGAGATCCATGACCTGTGGAGCCGGTAGGGATCATATTTTTTAACATGCCCCACTCGTTCACACCAGTTCAAAGTATCAGAATTAAGTTCAAAAAAGGAAGAGAGCCAATAAGCGGTTTTTTTTTAAAAAAAAAAGAAAAAAGAAATTAAAAATAAAGTAATTAAGACAAAATATCAAAAGCTTGCTTAATGGTTCTCACATCAACTTCCACCTGTCCTTGTTAAATTAATTAACAAAGTCAATTTAGTAGAGACAATCCCCGCATCCAGCAGAGGATTAGTTAGCCGGCAGGTCGCTAAAGCAACCTGTAGCCGAGCAAATTCTTTAAACTTCTTAGAGCAATTATTGCCAAGAAGAAGTCTTGTAAAATCTTCTAATGTACTTCTATTTCTAAGTTTGCGAGTGGTTGTGGCATAGATTCTACATCGGATAAAGCGAAAGGGTGAGGTTTCAAGTCCACAATCACATTCTAAGTTAGCATCACTGTGCTTAAACCGGCGATGATATGCTGCGAAATCACCGTGACCTGACCTTGCAGCTACAAGATGATGGAGCAATCGTCTAGGTGAGGAGAGCTCAAGAGGTTTTTTGCGACACATCTGCAAGTCAAGGTCTCGATATCGAGATGGGCAAACTCCCGACCACCACTCATCAATCAGCATCTACCGGCGTTGATGCATGAGTCGACGAAGGGAGGCCAAAGTCATATAACTAGGTAGTATGTTTCTAGTAGGTAATAAATTTAAAACAGCACGAGCTTCCGCGTCGGCTTCAACGTTCCCCTTAATATTAGAGTGTCCCGGAACCCATCTTTCTTCAGCATTAGTTATATGGGCGACTTCATAAAATGTCCGAGTAACAAGCAAGCTCGACGATGATTTTCCTGTCTTAAGCGCCCCCACTGCGGCTTGATTGTCAAGAAGAATAAATATTTTTTTTCCTGTTTATCTCACAGAAAGGGCAGTGTGAAATACAGCCGTAGTTCAGTACAATTCGGCATCAAAAACCTCACCTTCATGCAAAAAGCCCCTGCCTCTTTTAAAAGTTATTCCACCTCGTTGGAGAACGAATCCCCAGGAAGAGCGGCCGTGTCCTTCAGAACATCCATCTGAGTAGGCGCAGATATCTATTGAATTGATCGTATTTTCCCATTCTTTATGAACTTTTACTCCTTGTAACTTGGTACCAAGGTCTTCCATGTAGACAGGTGCAACCAACGGCACAGCGTCTTCTGCCAAGGGAAGTTGTCGAAATGCACGTTATACACGCGTCATTAGAATATCAGGTCGCTTTGAAGTCCTCTTCTTTAATTTGTATTTTAGAGTACCCACATTAGGGCATAGTAATGTTCTATTTTGTAACGGATGCTGACTATCTAGAGATTTTAACATAGCAGCTAGTCTCAAACGATTACCTTCTAATAGGATCCGAGCAAGCGGTATTCCACCCTCCCTATGAAGTACTACATTGGGAGTAGTTTTCCAAACCAGAGGTGCTACCCTCGAAGCCAAACATATGACTTTATCTATAAGTGTTATGTTTGAGGATTAGTGCAAGGATATCCTATGACGCTTGAACCTTGTGCAAGTTATCATGCACCAAATGTGTTTAAAGAAAGAACTGTAAATTATGGAATAACATGGAATAGTATGGAATAGTTAAGAGTTCCATAGAGCGTAATAGAATATTCTATTACGTTTCCCGTAGGGTTTTAGACTGTATATAATTATCACTACTTTCCTAATTAGGTAGGTGTAACCTTTCCTACAATCAATTAAAATATATTATACACTCAACACTCAATAATATCTTTACCCTATTATCCATTCTCATATCAGTTCAACGGTGGTAATATATCGCTCCTATTCGCTAATACTTATAACAATAAGACTACAGAGATAGGTCGTTTGGCAGTCATGGGTAAAGTCTCAGTGGTAAGTCTGCGCGGAGCTTACAAACAGTATAAACTGCAAAATACAGCCGAGGCTACGTGCTATTATCTTCTAAGATTTACATTATGTTATCCCTGTGTATATTACTTCCGTTTGTGTGGAAACCAGCCTTCGAGTGTTCACGATTTGACCTGTGTTGGTGGTTACAGCCACCAGTGCCTATAGTCAAACTCGGCGAACCTGTATTAACAGTAGATGCATTAAATAGGATATATGACAATTATAAGAGCGAGTCTTCTCCTCACTGAAAGCGAATAATGCCCCAGCGTGTCCTTGCCTTTCCAAGTGCACAAGTACTCGACCCAGTAAGAATTCCAGGGCGCGGTAGGTGATCTGGCACAACGTAAAGGTTACCTTCGGGGTTTGAGCACGTTGCTGCAATAGTAGGGATTTCTTTGCGTAGGAAGTGTAGAATCGGCCAAGGAACAGACCATAACGCGCGGACCTGCCGGCCGCGTATAACACATTCCGTGGGTACTACTGCTATAGAAGATACCCCACCATCATTATAGAATACTGTAAAGGATACCTTTTTCATATCGTGATATATTTTGCTGTCATGTAGAAATTCAGTATCGTGATCAAAAATGTGTAAAATTGGAGTTGAGATCAACTGAGGGATTGTTGTTAGGTAAGAGCAGATTTATGATTGGTGGAATTAACAAAAATTGAATTTAGCCAATGAGAATTTATATATAATAATAATTAACTATAGATAGCTCTAATAATGCTAAATTTGCGTACGGATTGAGAATCCAACTCTGAACGGTCCCAGTTATTTAATGATAGCTCTTATACACAATTTTATTTCAAAAATAACTCAAATTAATTGACATTTAAATATCTTTGCCGTTAATCTCTATGAATATTCATTATCTAATTTCGTAAACCCTTAAGCCAACAATATCTGTTTTTTTTGGGAAGTTTTGATGGGCAAAAGAAGTCAATTACCCAAATCCTAATTCAGAATAGTTGCAAAAATAGTGATGCGACTCTGTGCAATTTTTTTGATATTGAATATTCATCTCAGCCATATTTTTGCATCACCTCCGAACCCATCTGAGTTGTCATCAGAGTCTAACCACAATCTGCAAGGTTATGAGTGCGGCGACGTTTTTTTTACTTATGATAAGATCAAGGATACTCTATTGCTAGCTCTATATTCCATGGATAAAGGGTATCTATTTCCTCAGAAATATTTAAGTCCACTTTACATTGAATCAAGATATGAAGATTACTTCATATATCCAATTAGAAAAGGGCAAAAACTCCAGCCGAAATTTAAGCGTGATTCTCAAAAGAGCCCTTCACATTTCTTGCGCTTACTATTTCAACAGGGGCAAAAACGGTTTTTTACGTTGTCCTTACAAGAAAAAGTAATATAGAAGTAGATGTGGTTGCTAAAATTACAACCGGTGATTACACCAAATGTATCCGGAGATACAGAACGCACATGGGACTATCACACTCGGTGCCAGAAAACACAAATGGTTATCAATGCGCTCATAAATTTCTCACCGACGACATCATTCATCAAAGCCTTGCCCTAGCCCAGACTAAGGTTGAAGGAAACCCCATATATCCTTCTCTGTATGTTGGAAATCTGTATCCAAAAAATAGCGGACATCTGATATGGCCAATCATAAAAGGAAATGAATTGTACCAATCTGGAACGGGTAATTATCTTGATTCCTTGTCTTTTCAAACTAGAAATAAACACTGAATTTAAATTTAGCTGAATTGGTTTCGTATTTTTTGATTCTAAATGATGAAAGACAGTTCGTAGATGTTGTTGTCAAAGGATTCAATAATAACTATCTGAGATGTATAAAGTCAAGAAAGCCCCCAAAAGCGCCAGCATCTGACCCGCTTAGCATGCTGTTCGCGCCGCCTGCAAGGTCTGGATATATTTGCGGCAAAAATTTTTTTAGTGATGCAGTTCTTGACGAGAATGTAGAAATAGCCAGAAATGAAGCTGGCAAAAAAAGTAGAGGCGAATTTCCAAAGGAATATTCTGGACCCCCTGTTAACGAGCAAAGTTTGATCTGGCCTTTGATGCATGATGGAAGACTATTTAGGAAGGGTATAATATTTTTACCTTTACTAGCACTTCCACCTACTATAATATTGAATTGACCCTACTCTAGGATTCAAAGGACCATACCGTTTGCTTCTCACACCACATTACAAATTTTTGAGCGTTGCAATGTTTGTCAATGGTAAGCTCAAGGCTTGTGAGAAAAAAACCATCATATCACAAAAGAATCACGACACAAGCGATTACGATTGTAACGAGCAATACTTTAGCCATCAGCATCTTGTAAAAGCAGCGGAAGAAGCCTGTGAGAAGATGAATATTGTAACAAGAAACTTTTACCCAGCTAGCTATACAGGCCCGGAATTCATGTTAGACGGACCCTATTACACTTATCCGGTCTTTCAAAAAAGTAATAGGAAGTTTAGATTTCGTAAGCTTCTTTTTTAGATCTTATAAATAAATTTGTTTGCTGATATCAGCTAACGCGAGTAATAGGTGCTGGATTACATCGCGTTGTGATTAATAAGAGCTGTGAGGTTGTTGGGGCACTCACTTCACTTCAAGAAAATAACATTGAAAACCTTTATGATAGTCCGAAGAGGTTGGTGAAATGTCATAGATTAGCTGACGGTCCATTACCATCCGGGTTTTTTGGTGCTAATGCTGAGACTGTATTCGAAGTTTAAATAGGACGTTAACTAGAGAAAACTGTTCTAACGTAATGGTGACGGAGTATCCAAACTTCCAATTTATCCTGTGAAGGAACTATGGCATGTGGTCGATATAAACATGCGATGTCATATTTTGTTTATGTTTCTCTATGTCTATCTTCTAGGTGGCATGGACGATTTTAGAAGTTCTAAGTCTAAGTAAATACTTTCCGTCCGAGCCTATGAGGATCCTAGACCCGGAAGGTCCCGCTACAAATCCGACCTAGATCCTAGTCGAGTATAATACGCATATACCCATGCACATATTTATGTAAACACCCCGCGGGACTTCCCACCCTGAGCGACAGCGAAGGGTTGAGGAAAGCAAGTGTAATGATACCCCTATCCATATCGTCTTAACCTGAATAGGTAAATGGTAAACTCACAATCCATTGAGGTTCTAAGGTACCAAATAGTAAATTATAATTATATATAACTTAGTTACAAGATGTCTACGGATTTCAACTATAGTACAATGTAGTATAATCAAAGACGATGTGTAATTATCCTCTTTTAATATACCCTCTGGACGAATATATAAACATTCGTCGGTACCCCTATTTCTAAATGTCCGAGCTTCTAATTACTACTATCCCGACCCTAAATAAATGTAACTCGCATATACATATGCATGCAGGCAGGGGTAAGATGTCGATCAAATGTAACACTAGAAAGTTGGTGAGAAATGCAAGAAACCAAATTGGGTATCTTCAAATTCTCGAAATCACAAGATACCTCCACCATCACACAACCACATCTTCTCCAGGTTCCATTTTCAGTCCAACCTCATCGCACAAATACACCACATCAAAATTTATCATGGAAAACATTGGCATCATCAACTCTCTGTCTCGAACAGACGAATATTACCCTCTGATGGTATCTGCCACTTCTCAATCTCTCTTGTAGGTTGCTGTATCACCCTATTTGACTACTTGCTAAGAAAAACCAGTCCTATTCCATTTCCAATGGTTTCTGATTTTGGGCCGAGTCTTCCTGCTGAACCACAACACATAGGTTGTTATTCCATTTCGTACGTCGAGTTTAATATCACATTCCTAAGTCAATAACTAATGAAATTCTAGTATGTACCAGCCTCATATGGCATATAATCCGAGTCCGATAGGGTGCAGTTTTCCCCCTGTTGAGAGACAAGTTTCGAATATTTCTACCGAATTGTAAGTAGATGCTTTAATTTAACCCACTGCAACTACTCAGCAAGAATTAGAGAAATAAATAGCTTTACCCTAGCAGGGTTTGAGCCTTCTTCAGTCAATGATCGAAATCGTAGTTTTGAAACTACGAAAGAGGATCGAATCAAAATCCAAACTGCTTTGGACCTAGAAGTGCCGGTGACAAAAATTGCGGAGCAGTTTGGTTTCACTAAGCGGTAAGTATATTATGTCCGTAGTCATGGTTTGGAGACTGGGAAAAAGAGGTGCGGGAGGAAACCAGCTGTTTCGGAGGAAAAGGCCCAGGAAATGGTGAGCTGGCTTCACAGTAACCCACAGTATCGCCACGCTCCCTTCCGCATGATTTCTAATCTCGCCCCAGAATTGGATCTCAACCAATTCGGGAAGAAAGCGATTCGAACTGCGTTCAAATCGCAAGGGTACGAACGAAGAGTATCGAAGAAAAAGGGATTCTCAGATAGGCCGGAACATAAGCAAAGGCGTTTGGAGTTTGCAATGCGTGCTTTTTATTGGTCGCCCCAGAGACTTTCTGAGAAAATGTTTTCTGATGAAGTTTGGGCTCATGGAGGAGCAAACAGCCGAAGGTATGCAACGGCTCTTGTAGAGGGCGACAGGCAGGAAATACTTTTTGACCGATTTCGTCCCGAGTGCCTGACTCCAAAGTATGGGAAACTTCCAGCTTGGATGTTTCACGGAATCATACACAACGGAGGGAAAGCATTAGGGACGTTTTGGGAAAAAGAGTGTGGAACAATGAATTCAGCTAAGTACGATGCGTACATTTTGTCGCAAGTACAAAGGCTGATTCAGTACGAGCGGTCACAAGGAAGGGACACCTGGCTTCAACACGAAAACGCATCGTGCTATCGATCTGGGCTTAGGACAACTTACGTCGTCAAATTAAGACAGTCGATTGACCTCCTTACTCTCCAGACTTGAACTTGATTGAGCATTTCTGGGCCAAGATGAAGAGATACATTCAAGACCATCACTCTCTCACAGGTTACGATCCAAGGAGGGTAGGAAATGATGAACTTCGTCGGATCATACAGGAGGCCTGGGATGCAGTACCTGATGAATTTATTTCAGATTTGTATG